>PVKE010024548.1:0-23728 GCA_004027555.1 Craseonycteris thonglongyai | reverse complement strand
AGGTCACCTGTGTGGGGGGCGGGACACCAGGGCTGTGAGGTCACCTGTGTGGGGGGCGGGACACCAGGGCTGTGAGGTCACCTGTGTGGGGGGCGGGACACCAGGGCTGTGAGGTCACCTGTGTGGGGGGCGGGACACCAGGGTGGGAGACGTGTCTGACACCGTCTCCTGCAGGCGGACCCTCATCCTGTGTTCTGTGATGGATGAGGAAATAAAACTTGTGCGCAAATCTCAGGACCACGTTCCCTTCCTAATGACGTCATTTTTGTGTGTGAAGATCTTAAGCCGGAGAGACAACATGTGTTCCGATACGGTGTCTAGGTCCTTAAAAGACCCAGTTCTTTAGAAGTCCCCGATTGCAGTGTCTGTAAATGAATAAGTGTTTCCATGAAAAGAGAGAGAGTGTGTGTGTGTGTGTTTGTGTGTGTGTATTTACAAGTTCCAGGTGCTTTGACTGGTGAGACAGAGGTGAAAGAGTAAAACTTCCTCCCTCCAATCTGGTTCAGCCTCCACTGAAACAGAATTCTTTGCAGCAGGTTCAGTGGCTGCCTTGTATTTTTTTTTTTTTTTGTATGAATTCTTTGTATATTTTATTTTATTTTTATTTATTTATTTTATTGTTACATTTATTGGGGTAACATTGATTGGTAACAATTAGATAGTTTCCGGATGTACAAGTCCACATCACATCACCTATGTATTGCATTATGTGCTCACCACCCAGAATCAGCTCTCCTTCCATCACTATATATCTGATGCCCACTCCCACCTCCTCCCACAACTCTCCCTCCCCCCTCCTCCCCTTCCCTCAGGCAACCACCAAACTATTGAGTGTGTCCATAGGTCTTTGTGTCTTTGTTACTTTCAGTTTTATATTCCACCTATAAGTGAGGTCATATGTTTCCTGATACTTTCAGTCTGACTTACTTTGACTTGTATTTCTGTTGGAAACTCTTGGGGAGCAGAGAGATGGCGGGTGGAGTGGAGGGTAGTGGGGGGGGCAGATAATGACTACCACTTACATTTCTTCCTGACTCCTAATGCCTACAGCGTATTACTGCATGAATTACTCATCCTGGTCCAGTACGCTGGCCATCTTCCCCAAAATACATTTCTGTGATACTGCTGTCAAGTATATTCATGTGTTAAGGATAGTTTTCAGCCCCCAAGTGTTTTGTTTTGTGCTTATCCCCATTGAATTTCACTTAATTTTACCGCTTATCTGTCTTTTTTTTTTTTTTTTTTTAGGTTTTACTTCTGACTTCATTCAAATAGAATGGTACCTTGAATGGAATGCTACTCAGGACAGTTCTCTTTGGGATTCTGTTTGGTCTGTCACCTGAAGTTGACACCAAATCAACAAACCAGGAAAAGTCAGTTGTTTTCATACCTAGTGTGAGTATAATGAAGTCCACCATTCCTAGCTTCCTGAGGAAACTATAGGTGGAGAGAATCCAAAGCTTTCCAGAAATCAGTTATAGCTGCACACTTTGTCCTTTATTTATCTTGAACAGCATGGACGGTTTGTTCCTCAAAAAGTTAGTGTGTCGAAAGACAGGGTTCTGCTGTTGTGTTTGGGAAGCTCAGGTCTCCCTAAGTGATGAGAAAGAAGTTGGCCAAGGCAAGGATTATGTAAAAACACAAGAAAGCAAACCTTTTGTCGTTCACAGAATTGATGTTAGAGCTATTCTAGTGGGGGGAACGGTGGGTGGGCAGGTTGAGTATTCTGGTAAGGCGTCCTTGGTATCTTTTGGTTTTCAGACAATGCTGAGAATATCCAGAGGGCTATTGATGCATCCTGCGGTCTCTTGCTTTAGGATCTGATGACCCTCAATGATGTGGCTGGGGACTTCAGGGAAGAATGAGTTACCTGGACAAGGCTTAGAGAATCCTCTTCCGGGATACCACCCAGCACACTTAGAACAATGGCCGCTCAAAGGGTAAAGATTCTACTCTCCTTCAGATTTAGGACCGACATTTTGTCCAGGTCGAGTGGTCTCTGAGGATGTTGGTCCCCAAGAGTTCCAAATCTCTGAGAGAAACTGTTGCCCCCCTGGCAGACAGAGGGACTTCCATTTTTATGGCACTTCATGGTTTGCAGATGTCTTCTATTGCAGATGATATCTATTGTCTTGATAATAGTTCACCATAACCCTTTGATGTACGTATTGTCTTCCCCTTTTTCCAGCTCAGGACACTGAGACTCAGAGTTAAGTACCATAGGTAAAAGTCCATCTCAGGTCTTTGTGGAAAATGGGAAGTCTATACACACTATACACACAAACAACGTAAAGAAAGAGGCGAGCAAAATGAAAACAACAGTCACCCATCTCATCGCTGAAGAGTTACTATCCTCCTGTTTGTTAACAGGAACTGAAGCAACTGGCAAAATACCGATCCGCGTGGGTGCCAGTTAACTGAGAATCTACTAGATATATAATGAAAAGCATAATATATAAGCATATACATAATTTTTTAAAAAATTAAAAATTAGAGAATAAAAACAGTGGGATCATACTATACATTAAGTTCTACATCCCACTTTCTTATACATACATACATTGTACTGTGACTATATTTCAACAACAAATATCTTTCTGTACACTACTTAAAATAACCTCTTATTATTTCATAGTATGAATACAGTCATGTACATTAAACTTATTTGACCATTTTTTTCTTGTAAAGTGGTAGTTTCCTATGGCTCAGATATTTATTCTTTTGCTCTGGGACATTTAGGCCATTTCTAAATTTTCAGCAGTAATTGCAAGGAACATCTCTTGGCTAATTACCTTTTTTTAAGTCTTGTTTATTGAAGTTAATAATTAGTAATATACCTTTTTGCACAACTTTTTTTTAGCTTTTTAAAAATTTTCTTGGGAAGCCAGGATGGCTCAGTGGGTTAAGCACTCACTTTGCAGCCCTGGGGACCGAGGATCGAATCCCGGCCCCGGCCCGTGTGGACCCATATGCTGAACTGGGGAGTGCCCCCAGTTCCGTTCTCACCGGGCTGAGACCCCAGCCCAGTTCCTGCCCTGTGTAGCCCCACCCACCTGTGGAATGAAACTATGTGGAAAAACTAATGCTGTACAACTATGGAGACTGTTCGGGGCCCTCCCCCTTCTGCCTGTCTCTGTATCTCTCTCTTTTTCTCTCTCTCTCTGTCAAAAACAACAATAAAAATAAATCTTTAAAAATTTTCTTCCCAGAATTAGAATTGCTGGGTCAAAAAATAGGTACATTTCTAAGATATTTGATACTTTTGCCAAATGCCTTCCAAAAAGATAGTCTACGTATTCGCACAAGCATAATATGAAAATGTCCATTTCTTCATATTTTACCACCATGGTGGATATTATAATTTAAGAATTTGGGTTAATAATAGTGATAGTTAACATTTACTGAGGACTTACTCCTTACAACTCTGTGAGGTACGTCTTATCATGATCCTTATTTTATGGACACTGAGACACAGAGAAGTTATGTAACTTTCCTGAGGTCACACAGCTAGGAAGAGTCAGGGTTAGTATTCACACTGAGACAGTATGACTGTTGAACTTACACTCTTCACCTCTACATTATATTGCCTAAATGCATCATATTTTTAATTTGAATTTCTCTGATTAAAGGTTAAAGATTGTTCATATAGTTATATGCTGGGTTTTTTTTTTATTATTATTATTATTCTTTTGTGAATTGCCTATTCACAGAAGGTCTTCGTCTATTTTTTTTTTTTCTTATAAGTGTTTGTCTTTTTCTCATGGCCGTATCAATTGCTGTTCTTTTGGTAAAGTCTTAAAGCCCAATATTATAGTTAACTTTCTTGACTCTTTCTAAGGGTGAGGTCATGGAGACTTTGTTTCTGATAAAACTATTTTTCCGTATGGGGTTAGCCTTGTTGTACATTCCATTTATACCTGTTTTTATTGGGAGGAAAAGGGCTTTTTTTCCCTCCACCTCTTGGGGAGATCACCCTCTTTTATCACTTCCCCATGGCTGCCCTTTTAATGAGACCAGACATATCAGAGTTTCTCTGGGTGTTCTCTTCTACCTAGGGAAAGAGATGGGCTAAGATTTTGGCCAGGCCATGTGTGACTGTCTCCGATCAACTTCCTATGCTCATCTTCCTATACAGGATCTCTAGAACAAATGTAATATCCCAGCTGGGGCAGAAAGAAGAGCCATGGGTCCTACCATTCCAAAACTTTGAGGCAAGGAAGAGCCTAAGGGAGAGTCACACAGGTGAGATGTGGGTATTGGTGGGAGAAGAATTCTCTTTTCAGGAATGCATTTCACTTTTGTTTTGAATATAACATCTTTGAAAGGAGTTTCCCAAGTTTGACAGTATGTGGCATACTCTTGAAGGACATAAAGATCACCTCAAGATTCATCTAGCCATCTTAAAAGGGTCTAAGAATTTGTGTTTTCTGTCAACTCAATGAATTTGAATAAACTTTTCACAAAATGAAAACCAAAATATTCAAAATAAGTGTGTAGTCTGTTGCAAAAACACTACTTTTAATTTTTCTTGCTGCTTTCTGATATTCATTCCTAGTAACTGATTACATAATCTCTGTTTACTACTGTGAATTTTTCAGACTTTGAGAATCAGGTGGAAAAACTCCATCGGGACATTTCTGAAAGAGCAGAACAATGTGGAACATCCTCAGAAAGGGCCAATAGAGACATTTCTCACACTCCTAGTTGGGGAGAAAGCTGGGAGAGGGGCCTTGAATTAGAAGGACAATGTGGAAGCCTCCCAGGAGAGAGCTGTCTGGAGCCCTTTACACAGGACAAGGATTTCAACAAGCTCCTGGATGGGTATGTAGGAAAGAAGGCTGTGTGTGCAGAATGTGGAAAAAGCTTCAACCAGAGTTCCTATCTGATAAGACACCTAAGAACCCATACTGGTGAGAGGCCTTATAAATGCATCGAGTGTGGGAAAGGCTTCAAACAGAGTTCGGACCTTGTCACTCATCGCAGAACACACACAGGAGAGAAACCCTACCAATGCAGCGGATGTGAGAAAAAATTCAGTGACAGCTCAACGCTCATCAAACATCAGAGAACCCACACAGGTGAGAGGCCCTATGAATGCCCCGAGTGTGGGAAGACTTTTGGGCGGAAGCCACACCTCGTCATGCACCAAAGAACCCACACAGGAGAGAAGCCCTACACGTGCCTCGAATGTCACAAAAGCTTTAGCCGGAGCTCAAATTTCATCACCCACCAGAGGACCCACACTGGCGTGAAGCCTTACAGGTGTAAGGACTGCGGGGAGAGTTTTAGCCAGAGCTCGGATCTGGTTAAGCACCAACGAACCCACACAGGAGAACGGCCCTTCAAATGCCCCGAGTGTGGAAAGGGTTTTAGAGACAGTTCTCATTTTGTAGCTCATATGAGCACTCACTCGGGAGAACGGCCTTTCAGTTGTGCTGACTGCCACAAAAGTTTCAGTCAGAGCTCCCACCTGGTCACTCACCAGAGGACACACACCGGTGAGAGGCCTTTTAAGTGCGGCAGCTGTGGAAAAGGGTTCGCCGACAGCTCTGCCCTTGTTAAGCACCAACGGATTCACACGGGAGAAAGACCCTATAAATGCTGCGAGTGTGGGAAGAGCTTCAACCAGAGCTCCCACTTTATGACTCATCGCCGCATTCACTTGGGAGACAGACCCTTTGCATGTCCTGAATGTGGCAAAACCTTCAATCAGCGTTCCCATTTCCTGACACACCAGAGGACGCATACAGGAGAAAAACCTTTTCACTGCAGTAACTGTGACAAGAGCTTCCGTCAGAAAGCACATCTTTTATGCCATCAAAGCACTCATTTGATTTAGGAAATGATCTTTAGCGGTTCTGCTGCTCCCTTCCACATTTCCATAGCTACTGTCCCTTTTTTTTCTATGTTTTAACGGTGAGGATAACCCTAGCGCATCCAAGTAATGTTCTGAACACAAAAGGCATTCCTTCAGTGTTTTTTCTTTTAAAGATTTATTTATTGTTTTTGATGGAGAGAGAGAGAGACAGAGAGAAGGGGAGGGCCCAGAGCAGTCTCCGTAGCTGTACGTCATCAGTTTTTGACATGGTTTCCTTCCACACAGGTGGGCAGGGCCCATGCAGGGTGGGAACTGGGCTGGGGGCCCCCCGCATGAGACGCTCACCCCAGCTCAGCACATGGGTCCGCACGGGCCAGGGCTGGGATTCGAGCCTCGCTCCCCAGGGCTGCAATGCGAGCGCTTAACCCGCTGAGCCATCCCGGCTTCCCCTCCTTCAGTGGTTTTGACGGGGAAATAGGAGTTTAATGGTTAGTGCCCGGTTACTGAAAGAGAAGTGAGATAAACGTGACTAGAGCTCACATGTAAGCCACCTAGTACAGTGCCTGACACAAAGTAGGTGCTCAGTAAATAAATGGTTACATTATTGGTATAATGGTTAATATTGGAGATCTTATATAAAGCCTCAATACAGTACCGGGCCCTTAGAAGACTCTCACCACAAGGTTAGTTGCTTATACAGGCTTATTACTCAGGAATTTATTAGTGCAGACCTGCAAGCCCAGGACTTGCAAGAAATTAGGTTGATGCTAGATTTGGGGTGTGAACACACAGATTTAATAAAACAAAACACTGTCCCAACCCAGGGCTACACAGGCATTAGTCACCAGGCGTCTCTGCCATGACAAGGCAGAATTACCCCAGAGGATGTTTGCGGCCTTGTGACTTAGAGGCGGAAAGAATTTCAGAAGCTGTTTGTACAGCAGCGTCTGGGGTATTCCCACTGGAGGTCTGCTGCCATCTGCGTAGGAAATATCTGGTGACAAACACGCCAGGGGGACCTGGAAGAGGGCTCAACACTGTGCAAGTAAAATTCCCGAGAATGTTAAGTGGCACTACAGGGCTCTTCCTGGTGTTCAGCTGAGGAAAACGACTTGTTTCCCAATGTGCTGGGTCCTTGGCCCTTTCTTTTTAACTTACTGCAACTCTCCAGTCCTTTGAGGGTCACTCATTTCACGCATCAGTACATTCCTATGTTTAATTGAAATACATTGAGGGAGCGCGGTGTGTTGGCAAGAACACTGACTTCACTGAGAAGGTGAGGTGTTTGAATCCTGGCCCTGACACTGACTTTGGCCAGACTTCCACCTTCTCTCAGGTCCTCCCCTACCTACCTGACAAGGTGGTTGTGAGGATCTAATATACGCACACAGGCGTGCAAGCACATCAGCACTTTGTTGTTACACTGTAAAGTGTATTATCTCTAAAGTTTAATGTTATGGTATTGTTGCTGATGTCTTCTATTTTCGGCTGCTATTTCTCCAGTTGTCCTATTTTCTCCCATAATGAGGGATTGTTTTTGTTTTTTTCTGTTCAAAACCTAAGGCCTGTAAATACCAAATGATTCATTATAGGTCAACTAGTTAACAGAAGAGCCAGAATGTGGCTGGCAATCTCTTCTTTAGCAATATGGAACAAACCAGCTCTGGGATTTGTTAGTGTCTCTGAGACACCACAGGACTGGAGGACCCACGTTATAGCCATCAAACCCGCCTTTGGAAATGATGGAGGGATGTTAGCCTAAGTGCTTGAGAGCTTTACAGGATCCTGGGCTGGGGTCCTTGACCCTCCAGGAGTAAGAGTGGACAGGTAAGGGCAGATGCAATCGGTTACGGAGGGTGTTGAGTGTTTAACACTAGAGAGAAAAGTGGTTGCCTGAAGGGTTTTTTTTTCAAGCCCTCCTGTGTTAATGACAGACTAAATTATTACGTCAGCCTCAGAACATTAGTTCATTCTATTTCATTATTTGGGATGTGCCATCAGAGAGCTTTAACTCCATCAGAGGGCTTTAACTCATGGGGGACAGAACTCAGCTGATAACCTAAGCTCTTTTTTGTTTTTTTAGGATTTTATTTATTTATTTTTAATTGTTTTGACAGAGAGAGAGAGAGAGAGATACAGAGACAGAGAGAGAACTGAACTGGGGGAGCTCCCAGTTCAGCATATGGGTCCACACGGCCCGGGGCCGGGATTCGATCCTCGGTCCCCAGGGCTGCAAAGTGAGCGCTCAACCCACTGAGCCATCCCGGCTTCCCCTCTTTCTTTTTTTTCAAATCTATTTTTTAAAGATTTATTGTGTTTGACAGAGAGAGAGAGACAGAGCTAAGGGGGAGGACCCAGAGCAGTCTCCATAGTTGCACATCATTACTTTTCTACGTAGTTTCATTCCACAGGTGGGGGTGGGGCTGCACAGGGCATGAGCTGACCAGGGGCCTCCCACATAGAAGGTTTCTGCTGGTGAGAGCTGAACTGGGGGCACACCCCAGTTCATCATATGGGTCTGCACAGGCCAGTGCTGGGATTTAGTTCTCAGACCCCAGGGCTGCAAGGAGAGCACTAAACCCGCTGAGCCATCCCGGCTTCTCCTCCTAAGCTCTTTCTTTGACAGAGTAATTGGGTAATTGACCAGGGGGGACAAATCTGGCTAATCCAGTGCGGTGGCTCTCAATATGTGATCACAGTCCAGTGGCACTAGTATCTGGGAATTTGTTAGGAAATGCAAATTCAAAGTCCCCGCCCCAGATTTACAGTAGCAGAAGCTCTAGGAGTCAGGTGTGAACTGCAGGGATACCATCTCTCCGGGGTGTGGAAGTGGTGTGGCCAAGGGTAGGAGGTGGAATGAGACAGTGTGGAGTTGAGTATGATACCCCTCAGAAGGGACATTCTGAGAGTTGTGCGCTGTATTAACGTAAAGTGTCCTGGGACAGTATCCCACAAGAGGGAGCCAGTTAGAGGACACAGAAGGATACACAAGCTACCTTATTAGCACAAGCGGGCCTAACCCTAAACCCAGCTAGGATGGTGATGTCTGCTCATTGCGACTGACCCTAGATCTGAGGCAGGATGTGGAGACAGAGTAGAACCAAGGTCAGAAGACCCAGCTTCTGGTTTTGGTGCATTCACTATAGCCAACTGTCTTTGATCACTGTAGGCTTCTGTCTACCTGTTACATCAGAAAGAGATCCTGGGAAAGCCGGGACGGCTCAGCGGGTTGAGCGCTCGCTTTGAGGCCCTGAGGACCAGGGATCGAATCCCGGCTCCGGCCCAGGCAGGACCCACGTGCTGAACTGGGGAGTTCCCACAGTTCGGTTCTCTAGCTGTCTCTGTCTCTGTATCTCTCTCTCTTTCTGTCAAAAATAAAATATTAAAAAAAAAGAAAGAGATCCTTCTGCCTCTAACACTTTACAGATTCGGGGCTCTCACAGACCCCAGCACTGTGCACGTTACCCTCACACTAAAGACCTCCCCAGGCTCCTGGCCCCCAGCCCCCAGCCGGACTTCCTAGCAGTATGTGAAAGACGGATCAGTGCCTGGTAACATCAGCTGAGTCTTCTATCACCTTGTTTTTCACGTGGTATACCTACTGACATGTCTATCCTATAAGATAGGAGTTCTTTTTTAAAGATTTATTTTTATTGTTTTGACAGAGAGATACAGAGATAGAGAGATACAGAGACAGAGAGAAGGGGGAGGGCCCAGTATAGTCTCCATAGTTGTACATCATCAGTTTTTCCACAAAGTTTTTTGTTTTTTTAAAGTTTTTATTTATTTTATTAATTTTTTGACAGAGAGAGAGAGAGAGAGAGATAGAGACAGAGAGAGAGAGCTGAGCCGGGGGAACTCCCCAGTTCAGCATATGGGTCCGCATGGGCCGGGGCCGGGACTCAATCCCCGGTCCCCGGGGCTGCAAAGTGAGCACTCAACCCACTGAGCCATCCCGGCTTCCCATTTCCACAAAGTTTTATTCCACAGGTGGGTGAGGCTATACAGGGCAGGAACTAGGCTGGGGTCTCACCCCGTGAGAACCAAACTGTGGGAACTCCCCAGTTCAGCACATGGGTCCGCACGGGCCGCGGCCGGGATTCGATCCCTGGTCCCCGGGGCTGCAAAGCGAGCACTCAACCCACTGAGCCATCCTGCCTTCCCCAAGATAGGAGTTCTTGAGGAGTAATGTGTGATTTGCTATGTGGCTCTACCACGTCCCCCCGAACCCCCAATCATGGTATAGGTGACTTCGCATAGTTTCCTTTCGTTTCTACCCTGTAACCAGGCCATTAGCTTCTTGCATATGCTTTACATCTCTCTTCACTTCAAAATTCACGTCAGCACCAAGCCCTGTCAATTCTACTTTTCAGAATTCAACCTGAATTCAGTGGCCTCCTGCCTGATATCCCAGATTTTGTTTTTCGCTTTAATTTCTTCTCACAGAAGGCAGAGTGGTCTTTAAGACTCCAGACTGTTATCACATCACCTATGTGCTCAAAACCAGCAGCTCCCACCGCTTTTAGGACAGTGACCCAAATCTTCACTCAGCCCTGCAAGGCCCTCCCTCCGTTTTACCCACACACTACCCCAGCCTCTTTCCTGTCACTATGCTTCGGCCAACGAGCATCCTTTCTGTTCCTTGATTATACTAGTGTCATGGACACCTTATAGACTTAGTACTAAATTGTTCCCTGTGCCCAGAATGTTCCTCACCCAGGTTGTTTCTAAAGTCCTACTTGTCACCCAGTTTTCAGTATAAAACTCGCCTCCTTACAGAGGTTTTCCCTGACTACCCCATCTAAATTCCCCACCCCCACCCCCAATAATCACTATCCTATTAACCTCTTCTTTCATCAAAGTCCTGATACCTGCCTGTTATTGTTTACTTGTTTAGTTTGGTAAACTGTAGTAGGAGGGAGCCAATCCTCTTGTTTACCATTCTTTCCCTGGCACCTACAGCAATGCCTAGCACATAGTAGGTGCTCCGTAAATGTTCGTTGGGTCAATTAATGAGTGCATGCTCACAGATAAGGAACTCAGGCTGGGAAAGTAGCAGTGTGAAATGAAGCCGGACAGGTGAGTGAGAGTCACACGTGAAGGCTCTCAGTTGGCAGATTGAGGAGTTTGGATATTAATCTCTGGGGAATGGGGTGTCACTAATAGTTTTCCATTACAGAAGAGGCATGATCAGCACCTGAGGAAGTTCGACTTGGCAGTACGGGTAAGTCACATTACAGAGATAAAAACTGAAGTCATTGAGGCAACCCATGATGCAAAGGGCTTTATTTAGCACAGTGCCTGCTCCCCACAGGAAGTCTCCAGTTGGTGATTGTTGTCACCAAGTACAATGGCAAGCACTATGAGATACTGGAACAAAAAGGCAAGAGATCATGCAGTCTTTCTACCTCAAAATAAATCTTCCGAGACCCTCTATGTCCAACTTCTGCTAAATGCGTAGTTGTTCTCAGAACTTTCACGTCTAGGCTCTTGGAATAACATGCCTCTAGAACTTGACTTTCAAAAGTCTCGTAATTTCCACAGCTGAAGGCCTCTTATGGGTCTTCTTCCCATTCAACAACCACTTTCGCGCTTTTCGATACCACTTACACATGGCTTCTTCTTGAAAGTCTCTGTTTCCTGGGTGGGTGTAAGACGGTTCTACGTCCCCGGCTGGCTACCCCTTGTCAGGTGCCTCCCCTGGTTCCTGTTCTAACCCTCACATGTGCCTCACCCCCCAACCCCCAACATGCTGACCCTTGACGTTTTTTCCTTTCTTCTATGCTTGATCTTAGGCAAAAGGCTGAGGAGCAATTTCCTGTCTTCTTTCTTTCCTGTTCTACACAGTAATCTTACGACTTCAACCATCATCTCTCAGCACATGGGTCTAGCTCCTCAGACTCTCCTGAATTTCATACCTGCAAGTCGAGCTGCTCTGGCAGACCCTCTCCAAGGACGAGGTTTTGCTTCCCAAACTGAGAACCTCTGGACTATCGTCAGCATCTCCTCCCCAAGCATCCCTCCTGACATTTCCCTTTCTGCAAAGGACTCTGGCCTTTCCCTCCACGCCCTTATCGAAGCCTCCTGGTTAGCTTGGATTTCTCTTTCTCCATTGTTTCCTGTATTTCACTGGTGCCAAGTCACATAGCCTGCGTCTCTCTACTGTCTCTCTCTTTTTAAATTGGAAAAGCAACACATGCTTTCTGTAAATTTTTCAAAAAAATTAAAATACAGAAGTTCCCCAAGTACAGAAAATGGAAATGCCTGTCTCTTCCTCATTCCCTCCACAACTCTCACTCCCCTGGCCTCAGCTCTGTAACAGCCTGACGTGCCAAGTCTGGTTTAGCTCTTTTCCATCCCCGCCGTCATCCTCTGTACCAAAGGGATGGTTTTCCATCTGGTCTCCTTGACTTTTCCTATTAATTCAACTCAACAAACATTTATTGAGTGCCTGCGGCACACCCTGGAGGTACAAAGACAAATAAGTCAGTAAAAGGGTCACATGTAAGAACTGTTGGACTTTGGGAAACTTACCCCCTCTGATCCGATCTCCTAATCTGTAAAATGAGGATAATCCCAGTACCTTCTTCATGGGGTTGGGTGAGGATTAATGAGATGATACAAATCAAACTTTGCACAGTGACAACTATGATAATGATTATCTCCGTCTTGGAAGAGTTTTGAAGAACAGGGATTGTTTATATGCTGAAAGATGGGAAAATATATTTGGAAAAGGGGGAGACAAGCAGTTTCACTGAAATTAAAAGGTCGAGGTAAAGAGTTGGGAGGCTGAGGGCTAAGAACTTGAGCTTTGTCCTCTATGAATATTTCTCAAAGTGTGAGTCAAGTTCCACCTGCTTTAATAGTGTTATCTGGGGTACTTACTAAAAATGCAGATTTAATGGTCCCACTTCTGACCAAGTAGGTAAATTCACACAGTAGAAAATATACCTCAGGGAAAATTAACAAACATGCATCAACAGGAATAAGCCTCAACAGCTCTATACTGAGTGCAAAAAAGAAGACAGAAAAATATATATAGTAAGGGGCCAAAATGCAATAAAGATAAAAATAGGCTAAGCACTATGTTACTTGAGCAATAAGAACCCAATATAAACTATAATGAAAGCAAAGGACTTATCAAATTCAGGGTAGAGGTTAACTGAAATGGGGAAGAAGCATGCTGAGGTTCTATTTCTTAGTCTTGGTGTTGAGCACACAGGGTTTTTAAAATTTCTTTAAATATGCATTATTTATACACTTTTTATTTATAAGTATTTCACAAAGGAAAAAAATAAAAAAAGAAGTAGGAAAACAGAATCCTTTTCCAGAGACTGACCGTTTTCACTTAAATCACATAAAGTTGAGTTATATTAAGAAAAAAAAAAAAAGACAATCCAAGTGCTTGGGCCTGAACAGACAGCAGGCCAATCCCTTCTCTTCATTCTGCATCACACACTCACACATTCTCATTTTTCCTTCAGCTAAAAAAAACAAACAACCCTCTCCTTATGAAGTGCAAATAAATGTCCAGAAGATTATAGGCCCACCTTCCTACAGTTAGCCAAATTTGGGCCTCCTGTCTAAATGCAGGATCCTTTGTACCTTTATCTCCCTGGAAAAAAAAAAAATTTTTTTTTCCACAATGTAGGTTATTTTCATAAGGTGTGAATATTTTTACAGCTCTTGTTACTTGCTGCCAAATCATATTCTGAGCAAATTGTACCAATGTACAATGCTACCAGCAATAAATGGCTACCGATGTCACCACACCCTCATCCTTGAAAAACAGTTTTGCTAATTTAAGAGAGAGGATTCTTACTGTTTTCATTTGCATTTCTCTGATTAGCTGTGAAGTTGAACATTGTTTTTTATGTTAGCTTCTTTCTTATATTTCTCATTTTTATTTTTGTGATTTGTGTACATAGAGTATAGGATCGGAATTTTAAAACTGGACTCTTGGCTTCAAGGAAGTCACTTACTTTATTTTCCTCTCCCTCCCTTTTTTCTCACTGCTGTTTTTCTTTTTTACTTCATAAGTAATACATATTTATTTTAGAACTATCAGGGAATAAAAAAAATAAAAGTGAAACCACCGTTTGTTGTATATTCTTTTAAACATTTTCTCTAACAAACATATAAATATATCCCCTAATCTTTTTGAGCCTGTTTCCTCCTCTCTGAAAGAAAATAAGAATGCTTATCTCTCAAGCTGATAATTAAAAGAGCTGGCTTACAGGACAGTGATTGATACAGTGTATTATATAAAGCGTGTCCCAAAATTCACACAAGAAGTAATTTTGCTAGAAAACACAGGTTTATAATTAAAAATTGTAAATTTTCATTGCTCAACAATGAAAACACGTTGTTCTTTCGTGGAGCGCTCCATTTTTAATAACCCTGAACTGTCAGCTGTCACACTGTCTTTTTCTTCATTGGCAACACTTTACCGCACAAATGATCAAAATTCAAATCTTGCGTGAATTTTGGGACACCATTTAAAAGCAAACTGCTTCTCTCCTGACATAAAATACCTTTACTTTGTCAGACAGAATGATGGTGCTTTGCACCCGGAACACAGCCTGCCCTTCTGTACAATTTCTTCTCTCTAGAATGACTTCCTGCCTCAATTCTTCCTACTGACTGAATAAGATATCCCCTCTTTTTTTTTTTTTAATTCAGTGTGTAAGATATACAAAAGGTATAGAGGGCAGTGCAAAGAACACGTCCCTATTACGTAGCTTAAGACATAAAAATTAGTCAATTAAAAAAACTATTTTTTTACCAGTATACTTAATGGTTCCTGTGTATCGCTCCCCAATTATGGCCCCTTCCCCAACCCAAATTCCATTTTCCTGAATTTGGTGTTTCTTGCTCCTATGATGTCACATGTATTTATGCTTCCTTTTTTTTTTTTTAATCTTTTTTGTTTTTATTGTTTTTGACAGAGACAGAGACAGAGAGAGATGCAGAGACAGAGAGAGAACTGAACTGGGGGAGCTCCCAGTTCAGCATATGGTTCCGCACGGGCCGGGGCTGGGAATTGATCCCTGGTCCCTGGTGCTGCAAAGTGAGCGCTTAACCCACTGAGCCATCCCGGCTTCCCATATGCTTCCTCTTTATGTACGTTTATATAGAGATATTGATGTAGATTGCCTAAGCAATGCAGAACACTGATTTGCATTAGCTTGTTTAAACTGTTTGTGAATGTCTGTCAAGGTAAGTATTCTATATTTTCCCCCCTCAATATTATGTTTGTGAGAGTCATTCACATCAGTGCGTGTAGCTGTGCTTCATTCATTTCCTTGCTTTAATATAATCATATTGCAATTTATCTGTTTTCCTGATGACAGCCGTTTCGATTACTTCTGGTTTTTGTTGTCACAGGCATTTCTGCAATGAACATTTTGGCTTGACTCCTTGTACACGCGTGTAGGAGCTTCTCTAGGGATATATACGTAGAAATGGAATTATTATTTTTTTTTTAAGATTTATTTTTATTGTTTTTGACAGAGAGAGAGAGAGATACAGAGAGAAGGGGGAGGGCCCAGAACAGTCTCCATAGTTGCACATCATGGGTTTTCCACATAGTTTCATTCCACAGGTGGGAGTGGGGCTGCACAGGGCAGGAACTGGGCCAGGGTCTCACCCAGGTGAGAACTGAACTGGGGGAACTCCCCAGCTCAGCATATGGGTCCACACGGGCCGGGGCCAGGATTCGATCCTCGGTCCCCGGGGCTGCAAAGTGAGCGCCTAACCCACTGAGCCATCCCGGCTTCCCCAGGAATGGAATTCTGAGGCCACAGGTTAAGTGCATGTTGTGTGTTGCCAAATTGTCCTCCCAAGTATGTGGACTAATTTTCATCCTCACCAGCAGTGTATAAATATTCCCTTCACTGTTCTTCCTTGTCAACTCTCAGTTTTGTCAGACTAAATTTTTTCCAATCTGATTGGCATGAATGACGTTGCACTGTGGTTTTAATATACATCTCTCTGATGAGCAGGGAAGTTCATGCTGCCTCTTCAGAAATTCTGTGTTCATAAAATATTCGTTCTCCAAGGCCCCTTTCAAACACTCCCTTTCCATGAAATATTTCCAGTTTTCCTCCATCAAGCGGATGGGATCTCCTTTGGATCTCTTATAAATATAACCCTTTCCACATCTTGGGTTACACTTACTTTTGATTTCACGTTGTACAGTCACTTGCGTGGTTGTCTAAAGAGCAGGGACTATGGTTAACTCGACTTTATGCCCTTGTTCGTCCCTATTGCAAAGCAAACATTTCATAAATCTTTGTTGAGTCCGATCATACCCCTCCCCTGCCTATAAAATCTTAGACAGTTTCCTGTTGTCTACAGACGAGAGCGGAATGTTTGTGATGTAGAATTTAAGACCCTTCCGTGGGCTCTGGTGTCAGTCTCCTGGTATGACCCTGCCTTCTGCCCCAGATACTAGATTCTTTGTCTACAATGAGGTCCCAGTCTGCAAATGTTTGGCTTTTCTCCCTGCGGCTAGGATGGCAGGTCAATCCCACCTGTTTTAGCTGCCCATCAGATTCTTCAAGAGACATTCTAACGATCCTGAGGCCACAAACTTGCTTTTATCATTGAGCAGGGCTTTTGCTCTGAATCCGTCATTTGCGAACTAAGTACAGGTTAGCCGTTGCTACTAGTAACCCACTGTCATCCTGTATGATGTCTAGCTGCATGCCTTCAGGGAACCCTGCCCTTGTAGGCTTGTCTCAGTATCTAGCCCTGTGAAGGAATTTGACATTCTTTCCCCCATCTGCCTCTCCTTTTACATAGTATACTTTGTTCTGGCTCATGGTTCCTAACTATGTTGTCTTGGTGGGTCCTAATATTTGCCCTTTGTCTTCAGCCTTGAGTCTGCAGGGGTGCCTTGTGGCCTATGCCAACCTCAGCTCAGAAATCAATGCCCCAGCTTCATTGTGGGCTGACTTCCTGGCTTCCTCCCACAACTTCCGGGTCTCTGTTGTCATTTGACTCTGGACAAATGTCATTTGTCTTATGGATGCGGGCGTTCATAAGTTTTTATTTATTTTTATTTTTTTTATTTTATTTTTTTTGAACTGAACTGGGGGCCTCACCGCATTCAGGAAGCACACCCCAGTTCAGCATGTGGGTCCGCCTGGGCCGGAGCCGGGATTCGATCCTTGGTCCTCGGGGCTGCAAAGCGACCGCTTAACCCGCTGAGCCGTCCCGGCTTTCCCTATAAGTGTTTTTTGAAGGATTTCCAGGGGCAACTTGGCATGTGCAGGAAGTGAGTGAACACCTTCTCAGTGACAGGCTATCTACAAACTGGGAGCTGGTGTTGACTAGTGAGATGCCAGAGATTTTAGAGTGAGAAAGACCTCGGCTTGATGCCCAACTCTGATTCTTAGGACCTTGAGCAAAATGTAATGCCTGATCTCTCTGTGCCTGTTTCCTCATTTATAAAATGAGGGTAATTCTGTCTTCCTCCTGGGGTTACTGTGAGGATTAAATGAAACAATGTATGTAGAACATTTAGCATGTCCAATCTAGAACATGGTAAGCAGTTGATAAACGGCTGCATTTATAAACAGGTAGTTAAAAACTTTTGCGCCTTTCTGAAAAACCATGAATCTAAAGAAGTGTCTAAAGTCAGAATATGTGGCAGGAGCTATACTCAGACACAAGATCCGGAATATCTGAATACTGGTAGTAGGTGACAAAATAGGTTTTTTTCAAATGAGGAGGTAGAGGAGTTAAACAGTGACAGATAACACTTAAAGTTCACTGAAGATGAAAACTGGTTCTTCATAGAGACCCACTGGATGGCATTCTGTAAGTTACTAGATATTGTCCCTATTTATTCTGTCTCTAGCCTGAGCTTACCCAAGGTGTTCATTGTATAAGACAGAAAAATGAGATTAGAGATTGCATGGATGAAATGGAGTCCTCACTTTACTAATGGCTACATCTGCTCAAAGGACTCATGAATGCATGGAGTCAGTTCAAGAGAAGCAGGGTACCCAGCTAATCAAAGTCCTCTTTATGCAAAATTTTATCATCAGCGTTGACAACACTACCTGTGAATCACCGCATTCCCCTCCGCAGGACACGCAGATGTCCTTGGGCATATGTATTTGTTTTTACTGAAGTCGGGGCAAGCTTGACTAGATTCTTTGCTCAAGTCTTATAAGGTGAAAGTCTAAGGGTCCACTGGGTTGAGCTCTTATGTCTTTTTTTCTTCGTTGTAGAAGATTTACCCTATTGTCCTTGACAGAGACAGAGACAGACAGAGACAGAGGACACAGAGAGGAGGGCCTAGAGCGATCTCCATAGTGCATGTCATTAGTTTTTTTCAACATGATTTTGTTCCACACAGCTGGGCGGGGGCCTCGAAGGGCGGAAACTGGGCTGGGGGGCCTCCCACATGGGAAACACACCCCAGTTCAGCATATGAGGCCACACGGGCCGGGGCCGGGATTTGATCCTCGGTCCCCGGGACTGCAAAGCGAGCATTTAACCTGCTGAGCCCTCCCGGCTTTTCTGGGCTCTTCTCTTGAGGATCTGAGGAGCAAGCTGCTTCTATACTCATTTAAGTCATTGACAGAATCCAAGTCCGTTGTTGCTATGGATCTGAGGCCTGTGTTTCCTTAGCTGGCTGTTAGCCAGGGGATCACTCTTAGCTTCTCAACGCTGTTCTCAGGTCCTCTCCATGTGGCCCCCTCCTTCTTCAAAACCGGTCATGGCCCATGGAATCCTTCTTGTGTTTCGAGTCTCTTTGACTTCTGCTTTTAGCTGGAGAAAACTGTCTGCTTTTAAAGGGTTCGTGTGAGTACTTGAATAATCTTTTATATATTTTTATTTATTTATTTTTATCTTTTTGACAGAGAGAGAGATACAGAGACAGAGACAGAGAGAGAACTGAACTGGGGGAGCTCCCAGCTCAGCATATGGTTCCGCACGGGCCGGGGCCGGGATTCGATCCTCAGTCCCCAGGGCTGCAAAGTGAGCGCTTAACCCACTGAGCCATCCCGGCTAATCTTAGTAACCTAAATTACATCCTGCAGAACAATGCCTACATTAGTGTTTGAATAACCAAAGATTGGGGATCTTGGGCAGCCATCTGAGAATTCTGCCTACCACAGCATAGCTACAGTCCCCCCAAAATCTAGCCCTTGAGGCCTTTGACACTTGATCTTCATGAGTGTTGACAAGCTATACTCGTAGCCTCTTTTATAAGACACTGGTATCCAAAGCCCTATATATTCTCACACAAGACAAGGGACCAAGTGAATCAAAAGTGCTACTACCTATCCTGGCAAATCCTTCCATCCAGGAAATTTGTATATAAGCTATATAAAAAGCAAATTCAAAAAATTCCAGCAGCTTACTGCTACATTTGTTAACTTCACACTGAGTTTATGTCCCCAGATTTCTGACTTTGAGATGTTACCGATCTGTCTGGGAAGATGGGCAGGTAAATAACTCGTTTTAATTAATTTCCACACACTTCCTGGAATTGAAGACACCATTGATTTTGGAATGCACCATCAAATTGCAACTGCTTTTTGGAACATTAAGACGATCCTCTTAAATGTATATGTTTTAAAAAAACTTGATTGACAATAGCAGGCATTTTATCACTGGAAAAACTTACTAGTCTCCTCTCCAAATCAATGATGGAGACCAACTTTTTGTGAAGTGTCTAACCCTGTCTGGATCTACTCAGCCATTTGTAAAATGTGAATCCATCATCCATCCTAGCCCTGAAAGTTCTTTAACCTTTACTGAGAATAGAGTTAAAGTCACACATCTGTAGGCAGTGACAATTACTCCTTTTTCATGGACTTCTCTCTCTACCTGTATCTGGCTAGTTTCTTTTAATAATGATTTCAGAAGTATTCTAATGTGAAAAAAACTTGGGACTTATTTTTAAAGAGCTATAGTTTCGAAAATGCTACTGGGAAATAAATGGGGAAGTGATTAATGTAGTTTGGGGCAGGAAGTGACATTTGATCTGAGTCTGGGAAGTTGAGTAGGAGTTTCTGAAGCAGATAAGAGGCTGAAAGGTATTCCAGGCCCAGAGAAAACTCTATTATGGTGCTTATCTGAAGCTCTCCTGTTCATATGACTCTATTCCCATGAGTCTGTAAATTCTTGAGGTTGAAACCAATTCTATTTTTCCCTTTAATTTTTATTCATTTTATATATATATATTTTTTTTAATATATTTTTATTTATTTATGACAGAGAGAGAGATACAGAGAGATACAGAGACAGAGAGAGAACTGAACTGGGGGAGCTCCCAGTTCAGCACATGGGTCCGCACGGGCCGGGGCCGGGATTCGATCCTCGGTCCCCGGCGCTGCAAAGTGAGCGCCCAACCCACCGAGCCATCCCGGCTTCCCCTTCATTTTATATTTACCAACTTTATACTTATTGACAAACTATTATTTCATTGTAGAAAACTTGGTAAATACAAAGAAGCAAGTATTAATAGACAAATCTCGCACAGATTCACTGTAATTCCACCATTTTGGCTTCCCAGGGCCACATTGGAAGGAGAATTGTCTTGGTCCACACAGAAAATACACTAACACTAACGATACCTGATGAGCATTAAAAAATTGCAAAAAAATCTCATAATATTTTCAGAAAGTTTACAAAATTGTGTTGGGCTACATTCAAAGCCATCCTAGGCCACATGTAGCCAGTAAGCCAAGGGTTGAACAAGCCTTGAGGCTGTTTTCTATTCACATGCACATCTATATATGTATATGCTTTTAGTGGTATCATAATTAGGTATTAGTTTAAATTTGTTATTTTCAGTTAACCATCATATTAGAAATACTGATCATAGTGTGTGCCTCTCCAGTGTACCACTGGAGGAAGTAATGCCCAGCTCACAGTTTTCTGTCCACAGAGACATACCTATGGGGTGAAAAGATGAACTGGGCCAATTATATGTCACGGGGCTATGGAATAGGCAACTAAGATTATCCTCAATGGAGCTGATGGTGTAAGGATGCCACGGCCTTGACCTAGGCTAGTGCAAAAGCCAAACAGAAGCTGGGTTTGTGGGGGCGCAGGAAAAGTTAGGGTGGAAGAAGCTGTTAATCAACAGAGCAGACCCACGTAGACACAGAGATTCACAGAGGAACAAACGAATGAATCCCATGCCTTCAATCTACCAGTCCTGTTTTTTGTTGCTCCAGTTCCAATCCATAAATATATCTTTATTATAAAATGCCTTCCCTTCTTTCTGGACTTTTTTCCAGAGGTAAAACAAATGGATCTCTGTTCCTTGTAACCAGTCAAAACTGGCCAAGAACCGCACTGTGTCACTGTTACGACTGTGTGTCATTGCATTGTGTGGAGGTACCATCAGTGACGGGCATCTAAGACATTTCCAAGGAGCATCTTCATCACTAATTTTTACACTTTATAAAATAATTTTGTTACAATCTATCCCAACAGGTGGAATTCCTCGTTTGCGGGAGACCTGCATAATGCTAAGTTGGACTTCAGGAAAGTGTATTGGTTTGCAACCCACCAGCAGGGCAGGGCCATGGTTGCTTCTTCAGACCTTTGCCAATAATATCAGTTAACAAAACAAAACAAAGAAGATGTTGCTACTCCAACAGGCAAGAAGTGGTGAGTGGCCAGTTATGATCTTAATGTGCGTTTCTCTGAATCTCACGTTCATTGACCAGACTTGTGGGCTTTGTCATTAGACAGACCTGGCTCTGAGTTCTAGTTCTGCCTCTTACTGTGTGGTGTCAGCTGAATTACTTAGTTCTTCATTTTTTCTTCTATAAATCTGAGATAATAATAGTTCTTGTTTTGTAGGATTATTAGGAGGCTCAGATAAGAAACTGAGTACAACTCATTTAGCCCAGTAAAGCTGCAGTGCATTTTAATTACTGTAGGTATGAAGAATGACTTAATTTGTGAACAACAGATAAAGCTTTGTGAGATATCTGAAACTCAATGGGATGTTGATTTAAATACCTGTTGGAATCCTATGGCTGTAAGAATAAGAAAAAATGCAAGAGTCCATTAGGTGCATAGCCTTTATCATTACAAAATATACTTACTATTTGGATAGCACCCATTACAAAGGTCTTTAGAATTACAATAAAAACATATGTATATATCTTAAAAGCCAAGAAATATAAAATCAAATCCAAAGATAAACTGAGTAGGTAGGACTTGAAGATTTCTAAGGGTAGTCAGAGGATGAGGCAGCAAGTTTTAAAGCCCATGATTTAATATAACAATATAACAAAAGGGCTCAAAATGACATTTGGAACAGTAAGAATGGCTCTGAACATCTGCAGCTCCAGGACTATGTCTGGTAGAAACCACTGATCAAAAGTAATCTTAGTTGTTTAAAAATAAATAATAAAATTATATATATATAGTCATGGGATATCAGATGGGTAGTAGACTTGTTGGCATTATCCCTTTGTGAGGTGTGTAAATGTCTAATCATTGTTGTTCACCTGAAATTAATAATAAAAAAGTAATCTTAGTAGGTTGGAAACTATCTTCCTTAGCAGCTGTCGTTCAACTCAGAGAAGCTTTAGACTGAAGTACAGGAAGGCTTAATAAGGTAAGAACTATGGGATTAATATGTTGCAGTTAAGAAGAAATATTTACATATTTAACATTTTATGCACTTGCAGTGTTTAAGAAAATGTGGCTTATTCGAGTACAGCTTATAACTTATTTTCAGTGTGTATTTGAGTTCGGTTTAGACTGAAAATCTTGAGATGAAATGTTACTAAGTATACACATGGAACTGGGCCATCTAATTTACAAGGATTGCTAAGCCTTGGAAAGGTTCTAAGTCAGACCTAAAACTTTGAGGAAATTAGAATCTGTTGTGTGCAGACATGATTTTAAATGTTTGAGAATGTTGTTTAGCTAAGCTTGTGAATGGGACCAAAAATAATTAGGTTTCTGAAAAGTGTTAAAATATGCTAGGCTTCAGTGAGCATTTTGCTTTTTAAGATGTATTTTTATTGTTTTTAGAGCCGTCTCCACAGTTGCATGTTGGGGTCCTGCAAGCTGGGGGCGCACCCCAGTGCAGCACATGGGTCCCCGGGGCTGCACAGTGAGCGCCTAGCCCGCCGAGCCCTCCCGGCCGCCCCGAATTACCCGATTTTAAGGGCGGCGCGCCAGGTGCCAGGGGACGAGCCCTGTGCACCCCAGACGGGGGCCGAGCCCCCCAAAGAGCCTGCGGAGACCAGCGGGCGGGCACGGACGGCCCCCTGTGCTGCAGCGCCCGCTTGTCAGACACGACGGGGTGCGCAGTGCGAGGCGGGCGGGGGGCCCACGGTCTTCCTTCCAGGCCGCCGACCAGGGGAGGCAGCCGTCCCCTCCGAGGTGCGGCCCAGGCGGCGGCCCGGGAGCCAAGGGCCCCAGGTCGGGGCGCGGCCTCCTTGGGGAGCAGAGCGGGAGCGAGGCCCCGCCCCCTTCCTTCCGCCGCCGCCGGCGCCGCGGCACGGGGCGGGGCCAGGGGCGGGGCCGGCCGGATTGGCAGGGCGGGGCCAGGGCGCGGGCCGGCCGGATTGGCAGAGCGGGGCGGGGCCGCGGTCGGGGCGGGGCTAGAGGCTCGGCCGGCCGGATTGGCAGAGCGGGGCGGGGCTAGAGGCGGGGCCGGTTGGATTGGAAGGGCGGGGCCACGGGCGGTGCTGGCCGGATTGGCAAAGCGGGGCGGGGCCAGGGGCGGGGCCGGCCGGATTGGCAGAGCAGAGCGGGGCCGCGGTCGGGGCGGGGCTAGAGGCTCGGCCGGCCGGATTGGCAGAGCAGAGCGGGGCCGCGGTCCGGGCGGGGCTAGAGGCTTGGCCGGCCGAGTTGGCAGAGCGGGGCGGGGTCAGGGGCGGGGCCGGCCGGATTGGCAGGGCGGGGCCG
>PVKE010024547.1:0-13873 GCA_004027555.1 Craseonycteris thonglongyai | reverse complement strand
GTTGGCACGTCACTGGTGGGATTGACCTCAGGCTGACTGGCTGTGGGGTTTAGCCACATCCACATCTTACAGGTTGCTGTGGGGGGGGCTTACCCCATGGAGCAGGGTTCACCCCACGGGGCTCTGGTGCCTGTTGAGACCACCCTTTGTGTGTGCCATTTGTGCAAGGTGACCAGACGCCCTGCTTTTGGCGGGACAGTCCCGATTTTTAACAATTTGTCCCGCATCCCGCAGCGTTTTAAAAAAAGTCTCCATTTTTGGAAAGAATGCACAATAAGCTAGGGAACGGCGGGAGATAGACCAAATTTTTAATCAAGAACCCCCCCCCCCCCCCCCCCCCCCCGTCAGTGGTGTCCCGCTTTACCAATGTTAAAATCTGGTCACCTTTACTGATTTGTGGGTTAATTGGACAGGGCTCTGCTGTGGTCTGAAGTCAACCTCCAATTATATTGGTTCTGGGGCCTCTTGGGGCTCTGGTATAGGCTCAGGTCATAGGCTGGGGACTACCCGGTAGGAGCTACAAAGCGATCCATGGCGGGTTTGCTGCCTGTGCTGGACCTGGAAGCACACTGATGAGGCCACGCTGCTGAGGACAGCTGCCACCACTCCGGAGTCTGGGGTGGCTCCACAAAAAGCCGGGACACCCACCAAGGTCTGCTGCCTGCTACCGGCTCCCTTAAGGCTCAGCCACTCATAAAGCTGTGGTATGCAAGTTGGGTGAGGCAGGGTCTCAGGGAGACACCAAGGTGAGAGGAGTTGTGGTCACCAGGTTAATGTAGATTCTGGTTTGGTGCCAGTGCTGAGCCTGGGGCTGCTCAGCATAAGTCTCAGAGCTCACAGAGGTCAGTCACTGCCCACCTGGAGCCCATGGACTTCGGTAGTTTGCCCAGAGAAAATGCAACACAGGTGGGACTGGTTGCTCGTCTGAGAAAGTACCTCTGGCATTGGGGGAGTCTGGGGGGCGGGGGCCTCCATAAAGCAGCAGGTGGAGCCAGTGGAGCTCACCAGACCAATCAGATTTAGATTTGACTGTGAGTGGGCGGGCTCAACACAGGCAAGATGGCGTGTGCCTGCTGGCTGTGCAGGGGGAGGACCCCTCTCAGGGACAATGGTGACTATCCTCCAGCCTTTGCCCAGAAGCCACACACCTCAGTCTGCCCCCAGTATGTCTGTGACACCCCTTGAGTCACCATCCCTCCGCTGGAGCCCCAGGATGAGTGACTGTGAGCACATGAGTCTGTGCATGGGCCCTGTAAGAGGATTTGTCACAGCCTCTGTCCCACCGGGAGGGTTGTAACTCCCAGTGTTAGTCACAGCTGGCTGTTGTGGGCAACTCTTCCCAGCACCAGGGCTCCAGGCTGGGGAGCCTGGTGTGGGGCTGGGGTCCCTCACTCCTCCAGGGGGAACCTCCATGGCTGAGATGTCCCTTCTGATTCTCACCCACCATCTGGAGGTTTGGGGCCGTTTCATGTCTCTGCTCCTCCTGCCTGTCTCAATGTGGCTTCTTCTTTATATCCTTAGTGATAAAACTTCTGTTCAGTTAGACCTCAGACGGTCCTCCAGTTTGGTTGTTCTAGAATTTTGTTGTAATTTTAATGTCCGGGAAAGAAGCAGGCCCAGTGTTTACTTACTCTGCCATCTAGGATTTCAATCTAGTTACAGGTATTCTTGTTTTTTATTTCACCTTAATTTGTGCTAGTTTTAACAAGCAGCATTTGCTGTCAATTAAAGCAAATTAAAGTGTTTTATTTACATGTGGCAACCACCAGAGAACTGCTTTAAATTAACTAGCAAAAAATTGAACCAGTTTCTTTGTAAATCTATGTTTCTTCACTGCCTGTGCCTTTCATGTAATTCCAATTGCAATGCCCCTTAACTTTTCAAGTTATGGGAAATTTTGAGGGCAAAAGAATGTAATTACAGTATGATGCAGGGTTAACCACTTTGAAATGATACTTATACTATCTAAATTATGCCTGGTTATCCAAGTAGAACCTAATAATGATTGGATAATAAACAGACAGAAAACTGGTTGCTAAGGAAAGAGAAAATGAAATTAACTTTCTAATTAGATAACCGAGGTTTTTGTCTGCATAATGCTGAAATAACTAATTTGATACGTTGAATGAGTTAGTCTGGTTTTTATCATGAAAACAGAACAAAGAACTGATTCCTCATTGCCTTCATTCCTCAATTAGTTGTGGTGCCATTGTGTAGACAACAACCTAAATATGTTTCAGTTGGCTTTTTCTTTGTATTTCAGGCAATGTTTCCTAGGGAGACTGCCAATAGGAAAGGTTTTTTTTCCCTTAAGCTAAGAAGCAATGTCTATTCAGAAAATAATTTGGTCATTCATTCCGATTGAGTTTACCAGTAACATTAGCCTTGAAAACAGTCTACATAGTGTATTATTTACCAACATCAAGGTATTAATATTTTGCACAGAGAAAATCAGCTTTTTAAATAGTCTAATGAAATACATTTATACATTTTAGTCAAGAAATGGTGACAGGATAGGAAAATAACCAGAACTGTGGATCCACAGTTTACCCTAAAATGTTTGTGTTATATTTCTTTAGATTCCATGAGACCTTAACCTCTTGGTTTATTTCTGACTTTTTTTTTTTTCAGAATTCTAAAGTTAAGCATTGGAAGCTTCCATTTGTTCTAGAAAATTCAGTCATTATGGTTTCAAAAATACCGAGTCTCCCTTACAATGTGTCTGTGCTTTTGGTAATCTAATTAGGCATACTATAGGCCTTTGCTCTGCTTCTCTTGTCTTTTAACCTCCCTGTCTTATTTTCTATCTACCTCTCTGTGCTTGTTCTAAGTTATTTATTTCCTTATTAATTAGTTCTTTTTTATCAGTATTGGTTGAATCTGCCATTAAACCTACCCTTTCAGGATGATTTTACATTTCTAACTTTTTTAAAGATTTATTTTACTGTTTTTGACAGAGAGAGAGACAGAGACAGAGAGAGACAGAGAGAAGGGGGGAGGGCCCAGAGCAGTCTCCATAGTTGGACATCATTAGTTTTCAACATGGTTTCATTCCACACAGGTGGGCAGGGGGCAGTGCAGGGCAGGAACTGGGTGGGAACTTCCTGCATGAAGGCATGCCTCCTTGAGCCAGGGATGGAACCGGGAGCCTTCCACATGGAAAGCACACCCCAGTTCAGCACATGGGCCCACATGGCCTGGGGCTGGGATTTGATCCTCAGACTGCAGGGCTGCAAAGCAAGCGCTTAACCTGCTGAGTCATCCCGGCATCTCCCATTTAAAATTTTTATCTCACTAATAAATATGCACAAAGAATCAAATAATTCTGTCAACTGGAAAAAACAAACAGCAATCCTATGGCCTCTTCCTTCTCATTTTCATATTCTCAGAAACAATAATTTTGATTATTATTATTATTATTATTATTATTTAATATATTTTCATTTATTTTTTGATGAGAGAGAGAGAGAGAGGGAGAGAGAGAGAGAGAGAGAGATACAGAGAGAGAACTGAACTGGGGGAGCTCCCATTTCAGCATATGGTTCTGCACGAGCCAGGGCCGGGATTTGATCCTCGGTCCCCGGCGCTGCAAAGTGAGCGCTTAACTCACTGAGCCATCCTGGCTTCCCCAATGATTATTTTTTTATTTTAATTTTTATTTATTTATTTTTTTGTTATTTATTTATTTGTATTTATTTATTTATTTTATTGTTAAATTTAATGGGGTGACATTGGTTGGTGACTATTAGATAGTTTCCCAATGTACAAGTCCACATCACATCATTCATGCATCGCATTATGTGCCCACCACCCAGAATCAGCTCTCTCTCCACCACCATATATCCGGTGCTCACTCCCCCCTCCCCCCACTATCCCTCCCCCCTCATTCCCCCTCCCCAGGTAACCACCAAACTATTGAGTGTGTTCATAATGCTGGCGCCCACTCCCACCTCCCCTCCCTCCTTCCCCCCTCCTCCCCTTCCCTCAGGCAGTCATCCAGCTATTGAGTGTGTCCATAGGTCTCTGTCTTTGTTACTTTCAGTTTTATATTCCACCTATAAGTGAGGTCATATGTTTCCGGATTCTTTCAGTCTGACTTATTTCGCTTAATAAGATGGTCTCTAGGTCCATCCATGTTGTCACAAATGACTGTATTTCATCTTTTCTTATCGCTGAGTAGTATTCCATTGTGTAAATGTACCACATCTTCTTTATCCAGTCATCTATCGAAGGGCATTTTGGTTGTTTCCATGTTCTGGTCACTGTGAACAGTGCTGCGATGAACATGCAGGTACAAACATCTTTAAAGATTAAGGTTTTCAGGTTTTTTGAGTAGATGCCCAGTAGAGGGATGGCTGGATCTGATGCTTTTAGCATTTGTCTCTGGGTTTCTAAATAATAGGATTATCATGCATCTTTATCATCAGTCCGTTTAGGGATTGTTTATTGGCTTCTTATGATAGCTCTTAGTGAGAATTAGCTGTGAGAGGGTCTTTTTGAGATGGAAGCTCATATTACTGCCATTGTGGGAAGCTTTCTGGAGTTAAATCTCTGAAGTTTACCTCCCTGAGTTTTCTCTGTTCTCTCTTTTTTGGAATTTCCAGTCTCTGGAAGTTATATCTCCTGGATCAGTCTTCTAATACTTCTTATACTTTTTTTTGTTTGGACATTTCTTTGAGTTCATCTATCAGCAATTCTATAGTTGTTCATTTTTTGCAGTTATCTGTTCACCCACGTAGAGCTTCTTTTTAATCCCTCTGAGCATTCCTTTTTAGAACATTGTGTTCTTTTATGGTTTATCATCTTTCCTGTTTATTTAAGGACACAATATTACACTAAATAGTTTTCTCTCCATGTATCCTCTCTGTCCCATCACTTTTTCCTGTAAGTTTTCTTTTGTCTCTACCTCTTGTGTTAGAACAGGGGTGTCCAAACTTTAGGCTTCTCTGGATAGCATTGGAAGAAGAATTGTCTTGGGCCACATATAAAATACACTTGCACTAATAATTGCTGAGGAGCTAATAAAAAGGTCGCCAAAAAAAATATCATGTTTTAAGAAAGTTTCCGAATTTGTGTTGGGCTGCATTCAAAGCTGTCTGGGCTGCATGTGACCCGTGGGCTGTTGGTTGAACAAGCTTGTGTTAGAAGCTTTCCCAACATATGTGCTAAGTAAGTGTTGGTTGTCTGCCAATAGATAAGAATAGCAAAAACCTCTGAGTCCCATGGATTACAGGTTTTATCAGAGGGTGATGGTGTTGAGACTCTCATTTGGGAAACTTCTGATATCAGAATCTTAGGTCCTTCATTTGAGGTTGTTAGATTTTCCAGATTTCTCTGGAAGGTAAAGGCCTAGTTACCAGCCTTCTGGGAGCTCAGTAGGGTAAGAGGTACTGGGTTTGGGAGGAGGGCTATCATGTTTAAATTCATTTTTAGTTGCCCTGTGTTTTTGTTTTGATTTGATTTTTAAAAATACTGTCCTACCTTTAACAGTGTCTACTATTCCAAAAACAAGAGACTCAGCTGCCTTATAAAGGATGGCACCTATGTGGAATAAGAAAGGGAGTCTGGAGAATTTGATGACTGAACACATCTCAACAAATCCTCTTTGGCTTATATCTCTAGCAGCACCTCACTCCCATTGGTAATTAGCAAAGTCAATTTTCTGAGCCTTTGAGAAATTCTTAAGTACGATGTTGATTAGTCCTTTGCTCTCCCCACTTTGAGTTTAGGAGTCCGTTCTCTTGGCTCAACTTGGTTACAACTGGTTTAGCTATTTTCCAAAATCTTGAGACCATTTTTGTTCTTGTTGTCTGACCTTGTCAAAGAGTTTCAGAAGGGAGAGATAGTAGATGCATTTGTTCAATCTGCCAACTTTATTTGAGATTCTCCGGTGAATTTTTTATTTTCTTAAGATTTTAACTTCTAGAAGGCCAATTTGATCCTCTCTCCTTTGTTTTTTGGAAGGGGGGTAAATATTTCTGATCATATTGTCAAGTTTAATTTTTTTATTGTATTTAAAAATTCCTATTTTACACATTTATCCACTTTATCATCCTTATTTTATATTTTGTGCCTTGCAATTCTAGTCTACAAAGTACTATTGGTCTGATTTTGCTGTCTGTTGTTTCTCTTGGCTCTTACATAAATGGAGGTTCTCCTTGTACATTTTGTGATTTCTGTTGTATTCTTATATTTCTTGAAATCTATCAGGGGGATTTCTTTCAGGCCTAGATGAGTGGATCATTGGAGAAAAATTGTGTTTGTGTCTCCTGATCCTCTGAAGTTGGGAACCACTTGAAACTAAATATTCAGCACGAGGGGTTCTGGAATACGTAGGTATTATGTCAGCGTTCATGTGTGCTTTTGAATTCTTGAGGGAGGTTTTTTGTTTTTGTTTTGTTTGTTTGTTTTTTAGTTTTTCTCTCTTCATTTAGTATTAAAGATCGAGGAAGAAAATTTCCTTTTTCCTCCTATTTCAGGAAGATATACATTATTTTTGCTTCTCTTATTCTGAGGATGAAATACTTTAGAGAATTCAGCTTTATATGGGTGTCTACTAGAATGCCCATATTGGTCTGTGACTGGGTTTTGTCTTTTGCCCTTTACCTCTTGAGTGGGCATTATAGTGCCATTTCATCTGCATTAAGCAAATACTCTTTGAGTGAAGATAACTTCAGTATTCTGATTTCCACTTTCTCTTTGTGTTAGCTGATGATGAATCTTTGCTTTCTTTCTGACTCACTGAAATTCTTAAAGACATGTTTTTCATGCTTTACCTAGCCTTGAAGATTACTTTCAAGTTGTAGGATCAGTCTGACCTATTACCTTGACTTTGCTGCTTTCTCTTGAAAATATGAGGTCTACAGAGGTCAGTTCTTCCTCTTTTTATTGTATTTTCTTTTTTTCTGGCAGTATTATCTCTATTCATAGGTTCCTCTAACATCTATGAGTATGCTCTGTGGATTTTCAGGTATCAGCTCAGCTCTTTAAATTGAGTTCCATAACCACATCTCTAAATCTGTCCAGGACCTCATTATTAGTTCTCTTAATAGTTTCAACAGAAGTTTTTGTTTTAATATTTTCAGTTTTGTACTTATTTTTTATTTTCCCCAGAGAATAAGAGAAAGAGCTTCTCTTTCTGCGTTTCCTATGTTGGATAAGGTACCCAATTTTAAAATCCAGACTTATTATAGTCCTACTTCATTTTCCTACTTCCCTCTGTACTACATGGAATCAGTCACAAAATCCTGTTGATTCTGTCTCCTTTTTCTTTTTATCTCCATCCCTTGGCCACTCCTTGGAAAACCACTGAATTTCTCCTAACTGGCTTTCCTTTTCTTATCTACATTTCCATGGTCTCTTCCTTCATTTAGCTGACAGGTGATCATTTCTAAAATGCAAACTTGATATTGTTTCCTTGATTAAAGTCTTTCTATGGCTCCCCACTGTCTTCAAAGAAAAGTCTAATTTCTTAGAATGTTACTTAAAATCCCCTTTAATCTGACTTTGACTTATTTAGTTTTATCTTCTACTGCAAGGACTCTTAAATTCTAGTAATATTAAACCATTTACAACTCCTCAACTTTACATGCTTGTTCACATACTTGCATGCTTCTGGTATAAACCTCTATAACAGGGTATTTTCTCTCTGTCACTGTTGACTTGAATATGTATCTCTGTTGACTTGCATATTGCATTTTATTATAATCGTTAAGTTTTTTTCTTATCAGAGTGCAAGCTACTTGGACTATACCTTTTCTTCCTTTTTTGTCTCATGTCAGTTATTGACACATAACAGACACTCAATAAATTTTGTATTTATGAATGAATACATTCATTGAAAGGTTTGGAACAGAACTGTGTCTCCAAACTTCTTTCAATCTGCCTTTTGCTGTGTCATCTGAACCAAATGTAATAAAAAGTAATGACTTTATGTAGCAATATTTTTCATGTCCTAATCACTTTAAACTCTTGGAAACATCTAACCTCGTTATTGGAAGAGAGCCTAGAGGGTATATAACTTGCCTTCCAATTGGACCATGAGTTTCTGCACAAATTCTCTAACATGTTTTTTTTCCAGATTCTATTTGAATAACTTTAGTGATTGTGGAAATGAGAAAACTATGGGCTGATTCTTTCTCTCTTTGTAGAATTATGACCATAGAAAAGGACTCCTTTTATACCAAATCTACATTTTTCTCTCTACAGGTTACACACACTGAACTCAATAAAGCCCCAAGGGTAAAAAGGACATATTTAATTCTGTTTCCATAAAATAGCTCTCTAAGAATGTGAAAGTGGCTTATACTCCCCACCCAAATCTTTACTATCTTAGCTTAAAATATGAAAAATGGTTTTAGGTGACATTTTTAGGCTGCTTGCTATGCTTTTCATCACCATCATTCTTTTTCCATCTACAAAAATACTCTATTAAATGAAATGTGTGCTTCTCAGAATGAATTTTTAAGAATTGAGTTGGACTCTCACATTATTGTTTCTAAACATTTTGATGAAGCCGAATTTTGCATATATTTATCCTCGTTTTCTCCATATAAAACTAATTTCCTTTTTATTATAAAAAAATTAAAACAACACAGCTATAAACATAATGTATATATTTTATAACTTTACCTTTGGGCATTACCATTTTTAACAGTTTGGCATATATGGTTTTTAGAATATTTTTAGTATTTTTATAATATGCATATAATGTACGTGTATTACCAAAGTATTACAAAATTTGAATCACGTTATTGTATAGCATTCTCTAACTTGCTATTTTCACTAAACATTATGTTTAAACAGTTGTTATATATTTTGGATATCTTTTTATACCAGTACTTATAACACTAGTTGATGCTATTTAAAAGCTGCAAAATATTCTACTCTTTAAATGCATTGCCATTTATTTAACTAGTTTGTGGGTGTTATTTCCAATCATTGGAATCATAAACAATTCAATAAAAGTTATTAAGCATGTACAATATGCACAATGCCATGCCAACTACTGGCGCTGAGAAGCTGAATACAATAATCTGCCCCCAGGGAGCTCACAATCTCAGGAATATACTTGGAGGATCCAGGAGAAAGTTGCACAGTGAAAGGATAGCTTATGTTGCATGTTGAAACTTAAGAGGTCATCACAGAGCAAAGGCATTTCTAATTGCTGGAAGTAGCGAATTCAAAGTCATGCTTTTATGCAAATTTGTGGTGTATTTCAGGAACTGTGAGCAGTTTAATATGTCATGTATGGCAGGACTACCATGTCAATGACTGGTGAAGTAGGTGATGGGATCGAATAAGGGACCTGTTGTGTCATGCCTCCAAGTTTGGATCTTATCCTGTGGGCAATACAGAGCTAGACTTGTTCAGGGGAGAGAGTGAGGGAAGGTGTAACATGCAGCAGTGCAGGCTGGGAATACAAAGGGGACCCCCCAATACAAGAAGGATCTTCTGGAGGGCGGGCCCCTTGTAGCACAGGCTTTCCCAGCTAAGTGAGTGTTCTACAAGCCCACTTGCATCCGTGGACCTGCTGGTGGTATTGTGAGAGGCTGCGTTCAGCTTCAGTGAATTTTTTTGGAGACTCTTTCAATGTGTTTGCCCATTTCATGATGGGTGACTTACATGAACAACATGCGACATTACAACACACCTGCCCACACTACGCTGAGTGTTCAGCAGTTTCTGACCAAAAGTAGCATCACCCCCCTATTCACCTGTTCTCATCCAGAGTGACTTTATGTTTGATTTCCCCAGATGGAAAATGCCCTCAAGGGGAAACATGTTGCTGATGTGGAAGAGGTGAAACAAACAAACAAACAAAAAATGGCAAAAGTGCTAAAAGGCATCCAAATGGCCAAGTTCTAAAAACTGTTTTGAGCTGTGGAAAAAGCGACTTGATAGGTGTATTGCATCAAACAAAGAGTACTTTGAAGGTGACTGAAGTTTAAATAAGTAAGAATAAATACACACATTTTTATAAATAAATTCTGGGTTTTTTTGGATCCCCTTCATACATCTTCTTCAATCAAAATTCTCTAAGTGATATTTTGCCTGATTTGACCTATGTGGGTATAACATGACATTTCATATAATTCTATCCCCTAGAGCCTTTTCATTACCAAGCCCTCCAGCCCTCCTTTTGATCACACGAGGTTTATCTGTTGAAGCCAATACCATTCTGTCTATGACCATAGTGAAGGGGTGTCCAAAACGAAAGAACACAACACAACACAACACAACACAACAGTCCACACCCCACTACATGCCCCAACCAATTACCAATGTCAATTGGTCTATAAATCCTCTCATTCTTTTACTAATCTAATCGAGCTAATACTGGGGTGCATGTTCAACACCAACACTGAGAATTTGTTGATGATACTGAGCCCCAGTGTCCCTGAGGTAAGTGGCTTGACACCACATCCTTTCTTGGCTAGCTTTTCTTCTTTGTGTCACTTCCCTGTTTCCATAGCTAGAGTCTAATTCCTAGGAACCCCTACTAAGCATATCACTTCTACTTGAATCCTGCTCTCTTAGAAAACTCTAACAAAGGCATTGGTTAATGAAATCTTGGCCAACATAGCCAAAGTCATCTACCAGTCCAGTTACCTACTTATTTCTCTATCTCAAGACCAAGGAAACTTCTCATTTGTCATTTTGTTCCAGACTTGAAAGAATCAATGATTTAATCGAAAATGACTGTTTCCATCATTAATAGTGTGGTTTCAAGGGATAAGACCCACCAAAAGTTCAAGCAAAAAAACCCCACAAAACACACAAAAAAACTCAGTTAACCAAGTTTAGTTGTGCCACTCTTAAATCAAAATCACTCAACATATTTTCTGGCGTTCTGTATTATTTTTATGAATGAATGATCTTTGCACATTGTTCCCATTGTCCAAATGAGATTCTTTGGTTCAGCACCCTCTTAGTATGGGTTTACACATGGGACTCTTGATTGACAAGGGCACCAAATACTCATGATACTGTATCTCCAGAGACTCAATCAATCTATTGGGCCAGTTCATTTATGTTAGGTTTATTGAGGTCTGTTTGACATACGAACTGCATATATTTGAAGAATACAGTTTGATAACGTTTTATATGTTTATACACCAATAAAACAATCACCTTCAATCAAGATGCTAAACATAAGCATTACCCTCAAAAGTGTCCTCATATTCCTTTGTAATCTCTTGCTTAAAAACCATTGCTTCTGGCCCTGGCCCCAGTCAACCCTCGACCTGGTTTTCTCATAGATGAGTCTTAATTTACTATATTTTTACGTAACTGGCATTATACAGTATATAGCACTCTTTATATACTCATTTTTGCCTTGCTTCTTTCATTTAGTATAATTATTTTGATATTGGTCCATATTATCATGAGTATTGATAGTTGATGCTTTTTAAATTGTTGAGCAATATTTTCTTTTATAGCTATACCACCATTTTTTATTCATTCACATTTGGACAGTTGGGCATTTGAATTGTTTCTGTTTTGGATAGTTAAAAATAACTACTATGGATATTCATGTACAAGTATTTTTATTGACACCCATATGTTTTAGTTTGACTTGGGTAAAACTTAGGGATGGAATGAAGAGGTACATGTATGTTTGAGGTTTTCTTCCCAGTAAATTTTGCATTGATAAAATAGTCTTATCAAATCTATAATCTATATAATGTTTATATAGTTTTTATTTTTCCTTCAGTACAAGACCAGTCTAGGATTTTACAATACACTTGACTTTCTAAGAAATTACCGCATGTTTTTTCCAAAGCAGTTGTAACATTTAACATTCTCATATGTACCATGTTTCCCCGAAAGTAAGACATCCCCTGAAAATAAGACCTACTTACAGTTTTGCCTCTTGCTGAAATATAAGGCATCCCCCCCAAAATAAGACCTCCCCGATAATAAGGCCTCCCCCAAACATAAGGCCTCCCCGATAATAAGGCCCCGAAGCTACTGTAACTCTGGACTCTGGACCGCCTTGCAGCTCACTGTTGGCTGCAGCGCAGCCGGAGCAGACAGGAAGTGCGAGGTCTCTTTTAATCAGAAGATGCTGACATGACTGTCATTGAATAAATGAATAAATGTGCCATAGATTGTTGTACATGGAAATAATGGTAGTAACAGGAAATTCTTGATACTGTAGGATTCAGTTTGTCTGGTTATGCTGGTTTGTGATGACAACTACTACCGCACCGTATACAGGTAAACATTTCCTTTTTTTTGGTTCAACAATAAACGTGTACCGTATTCTTCTTTATGGAAAAATAAGACCTCCCCTGAAAATAAGACCTAGCGCATCTTTGGGAGCAAAAATTAATATAAGACACTGTCTTATTTTTGGGGAAACAGGGTAATGCCTGAGCATTCCAATTGTTCTCGCAGGGGTCTCCAAACTTTTCAGCCTGAGGGCCGCATTAACTATCAAACAGCAGTTTGGGAGCCGACTACACACTCGAGGTCCAAATAAAAAAGGATCAAAACATAGATGTTGTTTTTAATTATCTATTTAATATTATTTTATTCAGATAAAAAGGTCTCCACGGGCCGGATGAGAGGGCCTCGCAGGCCAATGCAGCCCGCAGGCCGTAGTTTGGAGACCCCTACGTGATAGCATTAGGTAAGGTCCAGTGTTGTTGTTTTTTAATTTTAACCACTCTACCAGGTATGGTATTTAATTGTGGTTTTATTGTACATTTTACATTTCAGTAGTACTAATTATATTGAGCAACTGTTCCCTGTTCTTATGTTCCATGCATATGCTTCAGAAAATGTCTGTTCAAAATTTTTGCCAAATTTTTTTTTATGTGTGTGTTAGGACAATTGTTTTCTTTTCAGTGTCTTCTTCTTCTTCTTCTTCTTTCTTTTTTTTGTTACAACTTTTAATCCTAACATATAATTCACACAAATGTATACTTCAGTGGTTTTTTAGTATATTTGCTGTGTTGTACAACTATTCCCATGATTTATTCCAGAATATTTTCATCACCCCATGAAGAAGCTCAATATTTATTAGTAATCATTCTCCATTCCCTCCCCCCACCTTGTGCCACTTACTAATCTACTCTCTGTTTCTATGGATTTACACATTCTAGACATTTCATATAAACTGAATCATAGGATACATGACTTATTTTGTCTGTTTTCTTTTTCACTTAGCATAATATTTTCAAAATTCATCTAGGTTGTAGCTATTAATAGTCTTTATTTCTTTTTATTCAAGATTTTTATTGTTTGAGAGAATGTGTGTGTGAGAGAGAGAGAGAGAGAGAGAGAGAGAGAGAGAGAGAGAGAGAGAAGGGGGAGGGCCCAGAGCAGTCTCCATAGTTGTGCATCATTAGTTGTGACGTGGTTTCATTCCACACAGGTGGATGTGGGGCCATGCTGGGTAGGTACTGAGCCTGGGGCCTCCTGCATGGGAGGCGAAAACCTTTACTGCTGAGCCATCCCGGCGGTTACCAGTTGCTCTGCAGTTCAGCATGTGGTTTTGCATGAGCCAGTGATGGGATTCGATCCCCAGAGCTCACGATTACAAGGCAAGAGCTCAACCGCAGGGCTATCCCAGCGTCCCCTATATCTGTCTTATATTTGTCCATGTAGTTATCTTTTGAGGGGCTCTTCATCTTTTTGGTTAGCTACATATTTTCTCCTGGTACTTCTTTCTGAAGGTTTTAACATTTTTTTTTTTAGTGCAATCTGCTGGCAGTATATTCCTTTTACTTCAATATAGCTGAAAAAAATGTTATTTTACCTTCATGTTTGGAAAGTGCTTTGCTGTGCAAATAATCTAGGTGGACAGTTTTTCTATTCTTTTTTTTTTTTTTTTTTTTTTTTTTTTTTTTTTTTTTTTTTTTTT
>PVKE010024546.1:0-23735 GCA_004027555.1 Craseonycteris thonglongyai | reverse complement strand
TGTGCACCTTGTCCTGTTCTTGCTATCTCGTGTGACCTTGTTTATCTGGGGTTACTTTGAGGCCTGCTCCTCTCCTAGATTGTGGTCATGCAGACAGCAGTGAACATTTGCATGACAATCACCAATTCACATAACTTCTGATAAAAGCATATATCCTGTTTTAGAAATTTACAAATAAAATGATTCAATTATTACTATTTCTGATCCGTCATGCAAAAATTTAAATGTAGGATTATACATTAAGCTTGCAAGTAACACTGCTTTGTTAATAACTACTTTTTTCCTATTACAAACTAAAATGCCATAATGTCTAAGAGCAGTGTGAGTCACTTCCATATGTGGAAAAAAATTTTTTTTTAAATCGAAAAGGTATTTAGCTTATTTGAATTAAAATGTAGTCTACTTGTTCCCAATGCTAAAAAGGGCATTCAATTGAGAAAGAAAAAGGACTAGTTTCCATTCATTGACCTCATGATCTCTGATACAAATATTTTATGTTTTGGGAACTGAAGATGTCTCTTCAGTTGCATTAATTTAAATATGAGGGAGTGTATAAAAAGATAACTGCATTAAACTGAAATAAGCCACAAAATCACCATCCTTTTCATTCAAACTATAATCACATTGGATTTATAACCATGGTTATGACAGTGATGTTGTTAATGAAGGAGATGGAAGAGTTCACAGCAGCTGCACTGTGAACATTGTTTTGTTTTATTTTTAACTTGAAAATGCCACTTCCTCACAAGCTCTTCAGTGGAAATGGTAGGGGAACAAACTTTTCATAGAAATTCGTCTTGCCTAAATAGTCACAGCAACTATTTATGAACAGAGGCATATATAGGTGCATATATTCGGTTAGCAATTACACACTCACACACACACAATGTATATATGTGTGTATGTGTGTATTTAATCCATTTAGATTTAGGCTTGCAAATAGTGCTTTTGTTCAATAAGGGCTAAGACCATTTGGGGATAAAGGGTATAAGTTTGATTCATTGGATACTGTATGCACGAATGAAAGAAATGTTGAAGGGCATACCCAAAACCTTCTGATTGAAAAGACTGATCCTCTGATCACACACAGAATTTTCTTTTTCTTGCTTCAAGAATTTGTGTTGTTGATTGCCACTCAAAATGAGGAGAAATAGGGGGTAAAGTTAATTTACTGACTCATAAATTTTAATGCATTTGATGACCTATAAGGCCCTAACTAGCACAATAACCAAATCAGAAATTTTCCCAGGCAAAAAGCATTTTGTACACCTGTGTCTATGATACTTAGATAAATAAAACTCTCTCTCTCTCTCTATATATATATATATATTTTTTTAACATATTTTAGTTTTCTCTATACTTACACATTTTAATCATGTTTGGCAATAACCTTTTGAATACAGACACGTGTGTTCTTCCTTCAGGTATGCTATAAGAACATATAGTGATACTTTGCATAAAATGAACCTTAAAAAAATCCAAGCCTTATATATCTATGATCTAAAGTTTCGCTGATGTGTACAACCATGGAGACTGCTCTGGGCCCTCCGCCTTCTCTCTGTCTCTCTTTTTCTGTCTTTTTCTGTCTTTCTCAAAAACAATAAGATCTTTAAAAGTTTCAATACCAATGACTAACGCTCTTGACATTGGATTTTATTATTTAAAATTGCTGTGCTTAGGAGAGGTGATATGTTTAACATTGTCGGTCATTCATACTTAGCATAAATCAGTTTCTCATGCTGTGTCCTGAGAACCTATAAATAGGAGAAGGAATTGGAAACTAACTTTCTTTATTTCACTTTTATTTAGTCCATGCTACAAAGCAAGAAAGGACACTGATTAACTCTTTAGACAAACCAGAATTTTGTTATGAGGCACAGGAACATTGTTGACAATGCCTGGTTGACATTTCAGTGCCTTTCTTTGACATTTGTCTCTGTTAGGCTTGAGAAAGTTATCATTATCTTCAGTGTTCTTCCGCACCCTGTCTCTACCCCCACTCTACAAAGAGTGATGAAATAAAAAAGTCTTTACTTGATCTTTTCTTGACTGTGGATTCTTTAAGAATAAACAATACATAAAAGTCCAATTCTCATAAATGGCGTTAAGCTTGTGGTGTGATTTATTTATTTATTCATTTGCCAGATAATAGAGGAAGAACTGGTGGAGCTGAGGTCAAATTGACATATACATAAGATATGTGATTTTAGAGTCACAGACATGGGTTGATTGTCACTGACTATGGAACTGTCATCCTCATCATGCTTAGGCATATTAAATGGCACGACACTTTAGCAGGTCATGTCAATTCAGTGAAGAATAATAAAGACTAAACTACATGCATGCTAATCTGGAAAGTGTTAGGAAGGAAACTGCTTTGTAGCCTGTGATTCTAGTTTGAGAAATGGCAATGTACAATTTGTTGTCATAACAGGATAAAAGGAAAATTGTTTACACAATTGCAAGTCTTAGATGGAAATTTCTGACTTTTTACTCTATTTTAATTTTAGGTAGAAATTTAAATAAATGGGGGTTTAAGAACACAGGCATGCAACTTTCATCCAGAGTTGTAATAAAATTGGACTACGAAACTATATCTAAGGCACATTTTCGGTCTAGAATTCAAGATATATAAAAAAAAAAAAAAAGGGTAAAATTCCCAAATTAAGCTCTATAATAATGAGCAAGAAACAGTATAAGTCAACAATAGCAAAGCAAATGTGAAAAAAAAAAATCTAAAGAGAATCTATTATCCTTACCCTTTAGAAATAAAGATCATTTCTCATTCTCTGTAGAGAAATTAAATATTTAAAAGCCATAATTACTATTCATATCTTTTCCATTGTAATTTTTTAAGAGTAAGCAGTCATTCCTAAGAACTTTATAACAAAACTGTAGCAGAAACTGATTTACAATTTTGTCTTATTTATACAGGTAAGTGTTTAAAGTGGATTCCAAAGCAGAAAGCCACTAGCATTCAGAAATGGAATTGGAACACAGATTCAATGATGCAGGACCAACTGGAAAATATATGTGCTTCTCACATGTGGGACAATACTGCTTACTAGAAATATATAAATCTAAAGTATTAGGCATATCAGCCAAATATATATTTTTACTTAAAATTATACATTTTATTATAATTCCCAGGAAATTAGTATTGCTGACTGTATTTTACAATGAGTTTGGATAGGTGACATTTTACCACAGCAAATTCATGATTTACTCTTAATGGTTTCAATTTACCTCATTTTATAAGGAAATAATCAAATGAAAACTATGTTATTTTTTAATTACGTATTTTGCTTCTTGCATTTTGAGCCAGGCCCTGGGAAACAAATTGAGTGACTTGGATCAAAATCTTTGGGAAATGTGATGTTTTAAGGACACATTTAATTGGATCACAGTTTGAAGTAGTAGCAAAGTGAGTTTGCCCTTTGTCATAACGTACCTAGGAATCCTGATCTATACTCCTGATTGCTATTGATTTTTCTAGATTTCATTATAAAATCAATAACTGTTGCACAGGGTAAAATAGTTTACAAGGGTTGCAACATACTGTGGACTTCTGAAAACATACTGAGCTCTGTGAAGCCACCCAGGCAGCCAATTAGGAGAAAACATCTATTAGGTAAAAACAGGGCAGCCCCATTGACTAGTATTGATTTTCTTAGCGCTGTGAAAAGACAATCAATTAGATAAAGAAGGCTAATGTTACAGCTGCAATTTAATAACCCCTAAAAAAAGAAGAAGGGCTATTGATTCCTGACATGGAATGTTGAGGCTTATTGAAATATACTGAACTTCACCTGTCTTTTAATCAGGCCTGCAGAGATGAGAGGAAGCCTGCCTTTCCAGCCTTGTGGTATAGAATCCCAATTATTAAAGATCCTTGGTGGTGCCAGGTCTAAGAAATGCAAATGAAACAGAACTTTAGAAGAAATGCAAACCCAGATTGAATACTAAATCGTGGAAGCTATTGACAGAAACTGTCTTGGTGAAGGCTGTTTCTTTTTCCATACAGAGCTCACCAGAGTACCACCTGTCATTTTCAAAAGCAAAGTCAGTTTTGCCAACCAGCTGTGAATGACAAATAAAGCTTTATATGAAACACAAGGGCATATTATGTTCTATTGTGAGTTCTGCTAAGTGCTAATTTATCTGGCTTGTTCTCCTCAGCAAACACGGGCAGACACATGAAATAATCCATCTAATTATGTAGCTATTTAGGAGAAAAACAAAGAAAGGTGTTTTGTGTGTTGCAGAAGGTACATGATACAAGAAAGGTTTTCACAAAACCTAACATAGCTAATGAAAATAAATGAAATGCTGTATGCTGTAACAATTTGAGAACAAATAAACTTTTGCTGGTTTTGGATGTAGGGAGCCCCAGCTGCTTTTCATAAATAGATGAGTACTTTTATTCATTTTTTTTATAGTCCCTAATTGGAAATGGCTAATAGGCCTTGTCCCTTTCAAGTATAAAATCTGGGCTAAAATACCCTATATAGATATTTTCTTTATGCTTTTCTTTTCTATTGCATGCATTTGATCCTTTCTCCCTCATTATATATATGCCTTTTTACCAGCAGACAGCTGCTATTCACAATAATTGCTAGGGAAGTCAATTATACTTTAAATAGACCTACTTGAGGACAAATGGTGGTCTAAATTGTACTACAGGCATACCATACAAAGACTATGTCATTTCTAGCATCTGAAATATTCTAAATATTCCTGAGCAGTGATATAGTTTATGTATCTTACTCCAGCATGTCAAAGGCTTTCCCTAAAATATTTTCAGAACATAAGTGTCCTTTTCTTTGAGCCATTATTTCATTAGTTAAATTTCTATTTATGAACAGAAGAACGTATTGTACTAATTCCCTTGTGTGTATTTAGAGAGCATAAATCAGTGTTGTAGAAAATCTGCTTTGTTGATAGTATTCTCCTTTTTGCTTACAGCCATGTGAAGTCAATATGCATGCAGTACGGTTCTGATTATTAATGTGGATGTTTAAAACATATTCTTTAAAGGGTGTATTTTTCCTTGGCAAAAATAACTATTGGTTTGAATAAATAGATTTTGAAATTTAAAATACAACCAAAAGTGTTCAATTATGTGCCTTATAAAACTATAACACATAGTGTCAATATGATAAATAGTATTGTTAATAGAAATTGTCACAAATTAGGACATCACATTTCCATTTGTAATAATCCAACATTATTATAATAGTTAAGACATTATTATTAATTGGCAGTAGGATCACAATCCATAAAAATCTGAAATGCAATGTTTTACAGGAATCACGGTAATACTATTTTTTTTTTAAGATTTATTTTTATTGTTTTTGACAGTGAGAGAGAGATACAGAGACAGAGAGAAAGAAGGAGGAGGGCCCAGAGCAGTCTCCATAGTTGCACATGATTGTTTTTTCCACATAGTTTCATTCCACAGGTGGGAGTGGGGCTGCACAGGGCAGGAACTGGGCACAGGTCTCACCCCGGTGAGAACTGAACGGGGGGCACTCCCCAGTTTGGCACACGGCTCCACACAGGCCGGGGCCAGGATTCGATCCTCAGTCCCCAGGGCTGCAAAGTGAGAGCTTAACCCACTGAGCCATCCCGGCTTCCCCAGTAATACTATTTTTAGAATCAAAATTTCAGGTGTAAAAATTTTATCTAATTGAAAATTTTAAATTTATTCAGTTTCTTGGAACATCATACAAAAATGTCAATCATTTTTTCACTGTTTTTCAGTTGCAAAATATTACATATAGCTCATCTCTTCTCAAACATTTGTTTTTCTGTTAAGTATATAAGAATACATCTTTACTTTCACCTATTTTTATATGTAGCCTGGGTAAAATGTCACGTCTCAGGTATCTTGGAAGTATGTGCTCTGAATTGAATTCTGATCTTAAAGGTTTAGGATAGCTTCCCTACTGTTAGATCAGGGTAAGTAAAAATAATATATAAAACATAAATAAAATCTAGGTTATAAAGAATAAGAATCTATCGAAAGAAGAGTAATGAAAATGTATATAATATCAATAAATGAACTTTTCAACACATAACACCTCTAGTAGAGACAGTGAAGTAGCATTTAGCTACCCAACATCTTTCTTCAATTTTATAAGACTGCAAAAATAATAACTTCACTTCAAAGCTATGCTATTGCTGGTGTAGCAACAAGGTTAAGTTACATTTTCAAAACCTTACAAAACAGTTTATGAATTAATAAGGACAAATAAATTAACTGGAAAGATGTTTTTGTGGGGGTTCTATAGGACACTGATTAATAATACAGGCCCTAAAATCACATCAGTTAGCTTTGCACTCTGCACCCCCACTTCATAACAGTGCAATTCCAGGTACACTACTTAACCTTTCTGCCCACCCATTTGCCCCCTACTCTTTTCATCTGTAAAATGGGAAAATTGTAGATTTGTCCTCAAGATTGTTGTATAGATTTAATAAATAACTCCAAAACTTAAATGTTATTAAAATGTGTTATCAACGTTACTATTATGATTATATTTATGTTGTTTTTTAGTAGTATACTAAAATAGTTGCCCTAAGAACACTTTGAAAATTACTTTTTGATCTTATTTTAATAGTTTAGATTGTGACTTTTGATTAAATATAGCCACATAAAAGTGTGATCTGTGAAAAAAAAAAAGGTGTTTAAACTGATTGGAAATGTTGGTTTAATCACTCAAAAATTTGAAGAACTTTAACTTACAGATGCATTTTGCTTTTATTATTTTATTCAAGCAGCATGAAATAGTATATATTTTAAAACAATCAAAAAAAGGATAAATATATGCAAAGACTATCACCCCCTCATGTATGGGTGTGTACCTGTATGTGATTTAGATGTGCAGAGAGTGATTAAAAGTTGATTGATCTGAAATAATGTATATACTATTTTGAAATGGAGTGGAATTTATAGGTTACTTTAACCTTCACCTAGTAGATAACTTCTTGAACTCAAACCATTCTAATTCCATTTTTTTTTCATAGAATGATTATCAAGTGGGGACAAATTTCTCAACTTTTATCTACTTCATTATATGCCAATTATAAGAAATATGAAAATATGTTTCCATTAAAGAATAAGACATAGTGTTCCACATAGATAAGAGTACTTAGAATGGCTAGCATAAAAAACTTAAATATACATCTTTTTTAAGGAAAGATACTTTCTTCAGCTCCTGCTATTTTCAAAGAGATATTAGTGTAAATCAGTTGTCAACAGGAGGTGATTTTGACCAACAGAGGCATTTGGCAAAATCTGGAGGCATTTTAGTGGTTGTAATTAAGAGACAGGTGGCTCCTGGAATCTAGTTGTTAGAGAATAAGAGGCCACTAAATATCCAACAACGAGGAGGACAGTCCCTTACAACAAAGGAGTATCAAGGGCTGGAGGTCTTTCACACCAAGCTTTCACACTTCCTCACTCCCTCCTCTCATTCACTGTGGTGTAGACTGCTGATGTGAGGAGTGAGTGAACCCAACGGGCTACGGGTTCTATGTAAGGAGAACTAGGAACATGAAGAATTTTAACAAGGGCAATGACCTGCTGAATCACAAAAGGCAGTTAAAGTGAAGAATTTAAAAGCAACATGATCTTGAAACTCGCCACCATAGAAAGGGTGGGCATACTCAGCTCTGTCCCTGTTATGTCACTGATATATATAAGAACTAAGCCAAAATAAAATTTTAGATTCCAAATCACCAAGCCAGAAACACAGGTGAATGTTAGAAAGCCCAAGGTGACATACTCTTGTATTTAGGAAGGATTCTCCATTGTCCACAACATAAGGGGCTATAGTTATATTTTTTAAATCCACTTTAAAACCACAGGTCTAAATAAATAGGGAGATGTTCTATGTTTGTGAATGAAAAGACTCAACATTATTAACATGTCAGTTCTTCTGAAATTGATCTATGAATTCAACAAGATCTCAACTAAAATTTCAGCAACTTACTTCCTGGATATCAACAAATTAACTTCAAAATTTATATATAAAGGCAAGAGATCCAGAATATCCAACACAGGATTTAAAAGAGAAACAAAGTTGGAGTACTGACTCTGGTCAACTTCAAGAATTTCTATAAATCTATAGTAGTTAAGACAGTGTGGTTTTGGAAAAGGAATAGAGCATCAATAAACATAATAGAGAGCCCAGAAGTAAACTCAAACAAATGTAGTGAATTGGACTTTGAAAATTCTACAAAAGTTATTCAATAAGAAAGGATAGCCTTTTCAACAAATAGAGATAAAATACGTAGACATTCACATACAATAAATGAACCCAGACACACAGCTTATATCTTTCAAAAAATTAACTCAAAATGTATTACAGTGCTAATGTGAAATGCAAAACTATAAAAATTTTATATGATAACATAGGAGAAAACTTAGGCAAACTTGGGTTTAGTGATGAATATTTAGGTACATCATTAAAAGCACGATCCTTAAAAAAATAGTTGTACTTTTGATTAGATCGACTACATTATAATTAAGAACTTTTGCTCTATGAGAGATACTGTTAAGTGAATGAAAAGACAAGCTATAGATTAGAACAAAATTTTATTAATTTCATAAAGAAATGATACCTAAAATACACAACTCAATAGTGACAAAACTAATTAGGTAAAAGCTCTGAAGAAACATCTCACCCAAAGCAGATATACAGATGGCAAAAAAGGCCTATGAAAAGATATTCAACATCATATGTCATTAGTGAATAGCAAATAAAACAAGATCACTATACACGTATTAAATGGCTAAAATTCTAAACACTGAGAATACCAGTTGCTGGTGAGTATGTAATACAACAGAAACTCTCTATTCATCACTGTTGGAAATGCAATATAACTCAGCCACCTTGGAATACAATTTAGAAGTTTATTATAAAACTAAATATACCTTCATCATGTGATCTAATGATCACATTCCTTGATACTTACCAAAGTGAATTGAAAACTATGTCTATAATAAAAACCTACACACAAATATTTATAGCACCTTTATTCATAATTGCCCAAACTTGGAAGCTACCAAGTTTTTCTTCAGTAAGCAAGTGGATAAATAAACTGTGGTATTCCAGAAAATGGAATAGTATTCAGTGATAAAAAGAATGAGTCATCAAGCAATGAAAAGACATAGAAGAATCTTAAATTCATGTTGCCAAGTCTGCAAAACCTATACACTATGAGATTTCAATGACATGAAATTCTGAAAAAGAAACACTATGGAGACAGTAGAATGAACTGTGGTTGCTTGGGGCTCAGGGGAGGAGAGGGAAAGAGTGATGAATAAGAGGACCATAGAGGATTTTTAGGGCAATAAAACTATTCTGTATAATACCACATTAGTGAGTTTATGCCATAAATCTGTCAAAATACATAGAATGTACAACACAAAAAGTAAACGCTAATATAAATTACATGGAATGGGAGAGGTGAAAGGGATACATGGGAATTCATTGTACCTTCCACTCAATATTCTTGTAAAACTAAAACTACTCTAAAGAATAAAGACTACTAATTAAAAAAAATTTTTTTTTACCTTGAAGAAAGTGTAATAAGGAAATCCTTTACTTTTGTTCATGTGTCAAGGGCAGAATAGTTTTTCTAAAATCCCCTCAACTGATGTCTTCTTCTAATTTGTAAGATTTGGGTCGATTACCAAATCTATGCCTGGCAAAAATGATGGAAATATGGATGCCAGAATGGCTTGGGTCTAGTACTTGTCTTACAGCGCTGGGGTCCAAGGACTGAATCCTGGCCCCCGGCCTATGCAGACCCATATGCTGAGTTGGGTGTGCCCCCAGTTCACTTCTCACTGGGGCAAGCTTCCCATGTGAGAAACTCATGGTTTGGCTCCTTCCTGGGACATGCTCCACATGTAGGAGGCCCCCCAGTTCACAGGGGTGTGCCTCCCATGCAGGAGGCCTCTGTTCCGGTTCCTGACCTGTGGGGTCCCACCTGTGGAATGAAACTACGTAGACTACTAATGATGTACAACTATGGAGACTGCTCTGGGCCATCCACATTCTCTCTATCTCTCTTGGTTTCTCTCTCTCTCTTTCAAAAACAATAAAAATATTTTTTTTTTAAAGTAATAGAAATGCCACAATTTATTTAGACTAAACACAATTTCCTAAATGTGGAAGGGGCCTGGGAGTATGTCAGATCTGCATGTGACAAATATCTGCCATAAATTGAGGTATATCTAAAAATATAGCTAAACCTCTGCTGTAGGCTTCCAAGGTATGGCCAGTTAGGATAAAAATAAAGAGGTTGCAATAGTAAATATAAATAACATTTCCATCTATGGTTTAGATAATTGTGTAAAGATAGAAGGATAGCATCCAAAAGACCACCTTTTAAAACTACATTGTAAAGTCCTCTAACTCAGTTTGATCAGAGAGCAATGAAGAACATGGGCTTGTTTATACTTACATGCACACTTGTATACCAGGATTTATTCAAATAAGCAAAGGTATGTATTCAGGAATATTTAGTATACTAAAGTAGAACAAAGGAAAACTACCAGAAAGTTTGTGATATGGTTTACTTTGGTTAAATGACATGGATGGGAAGAATCTGTGCTGGCAGATATTTGGCATCCTCATTCTTCCATTGCAAATTTTGGGAATGACTGAAATATATATAACAGTGGTAGCTCCATAATCATAGTGAAAATGATAAAAATGAGTTTTGTCCCAAAAGAGAAGAGTCGTTGTTCATCTACTACTGCCTCAGCTAAAATCAGAGTCTGTAATCCAGGGATTCCTAAACATTATTTATTTGGGTTCATGATCTCAGAGATCAGGACTGAGTAACTGACAGTGAATCAATCAAAGGGAAAATTCTTGAGTGGTCACAAGTTTGGACAACTTGATCCTACAAGGAAATTTTAAGAAGCCACATAGAATATGTAATAGATTTATTCATGAAAATAAAGATTAAAGGATATTTCAATTCTGCCCCCTGCTCCAATGGTCAAGGGTACCTTTTAAGAAATCCTTTTTGTCTCCAGGTTACATATAAGTGACTAACAAGTCCATTTCCATGGGCATTCCACACTACATCTTCAAAGTAGCCCTGGCTCTGAAAGGGGGAGATGAGAAGTACACTTATACAAAGATGGTTTCAACAGCAATGACAGAACTAAGCACTGACTGAGAGAACAGAGCACCAGAGGTCTCCAACGTATCCACTAAGAGGATGTTTGCGCATTGATTACTTTTCTATTGCTATGTAAAACTTGCTAAAAATGTAGTAATTAAAATGACACTCATTTATGAGCTCATAGTTCTGTAGGTGAAAAGTACACATAGACTTGAGTGAGTTTTTTGCTTAGGGTCTTATAATGCCAAAGTCAAGTTTTCAGCCAGCTAGGTTCTTATTTGCAGGCTCTGGGGAGAATGCTCTTAGCTCATTCAAATTGTTAGAATTCAGTTCACTGTGGCTATAGGTTTGAGGCCTACTCTCAGTTAGGAACTACTCTTTGCTCCTAGAGGCCACTCTCAGGTCCTTGCCTTGACCTCCTCATTTGAACCCTCAAATTGTGCCATGTACTTCATCCAGGAGGACCTGTGAATAATAAACCTCTTTATCTCAAATTCTCTTATCATCTTTTGTTAATCATGTCTCACCAAACAGCACCCAAGGGATCTATTTAACAAATGTTCGTTTAACAAATCTTAATATTGCCTCATGACTACTCTATCTCAGAAATAGAGAACTCTTTTTCTTATCAAAGTATTCTTGTTGTTCGAATCTCTAGCTTCTACTTCTGCTACCAGCTTAGACCTTCTACCCATCCAGACAATCTCCCTATTTTAAGATCAACTGATTTATAACCTTAATTACATCTGCAAATATTATTTTGCCATAAAACAATCGTGGAATTGATATCAGGGGTTAAGGTCACAGTGACCATCTAAAAATTCAGGGGAAGCCAGGATGGCGCAGTGGGTTAAGTGCTCACTTTGCAGCGCTGGGGACCGAGGATCGAATCCCGGGCCCCGGCCTGTGCGAACCCATGTGCTGAACTGGGGAGTTCCCCCAGTTCAGTTCTCTCTGTGTCTCTGTATCTCTCTCTCTCTCTCTCTCTCTCTCTCTCTCTCTCTCTCTCTCTCTCTCTCAAAAATAAAAATAAATAAAGAAAGAAAGAAAGAAAGAAAATAAAAATAAAAATTTAGCCTCCCAATGTGGGACAGAGTGTTTCATACTCATATACTTGGGAACTTTAGAGTGAGCTTTCAGGGCACCATGATATAAAACAAAAAGTAAAAGTTTCTCCAGAATAAACCAGATTATTTATAAAGAAACTAACTAGATTATTTATAAAGGAATGAGGATCATATCAGCTTCAAACTAGTCACAGTGTCATAGGCTACTTCAAGATAGTAGAGAAATGCTTACAAATTTCAGAAGAAAATTAATTTTGAATACAGGTACCGCATTCATATCCAAAAATGAAGACCAAGTAAGTATTTACAACATGAACAAACTGACAGTATTTTAAAAAGACAGTACTGTAAAGTACATAAATATTAGGTTTAAGATAGCATTGTTTTTTGCCATTCTGGGGGATAATAAATGAGGGGTGGGCAATTTGGGGATGTGCTGAGTATTCAAGATATATGATTCATTTGCTTGTTTGGTCTGTCTCTCTCGTCAAGCTCCCTATATGAGATACCAGTTTCCAACATTCTTGTAGAAGTAATGGAACGACCCACACTACTAAAAATGTACTATGTACTTGGTATTGGCCATTAGCATCTTGTCTCATTTGTTCTGTAGTGTCACATTGCATTAAGAAAGTCACAGTTCCTAAGTTTCCAAAAGAAACAAACTGGTCATCTTTACAGTAAGAAGTGCTAAGCTTGGATCCCAGAATCCCAAACTGGTCTTCTTTACAGTAAGAAGTGCTAAGCTTGGATCCCAGAAGTGCTAAGCTTAGACACCTTCACAAAGAATTAGGCAGAAGTGGCCAAGAACACATCTTGATTGAGGCAGGAAGGATGAGCTAGAGAACAGCAAGGTGGCTTTTGATGCAGGTTGATCCTCATAGAAAGGGCCTTTTAAGGTTTGCAATTAGCTTGGGTTAGTTTCTGGTTCATTTTACTGAAAAGCAGCTCAGTTTCCAATGGATAGGGAGTGTTGAAGGGGTGAAGAAAATTGAAAAAACATACAAGTTTGAACACAAGTCATTTGTTCACAGAGGCCACTCAGCCATGGCCTCAGACACTGGAGAGGTGGTTCCCAGGGTTCCTAGGTGTGGTCTGTGCTTTAATAAAAGATATAGCAAACTCTTCTGCAGGAGATGACCCAAGAATGCGAGGAAGCTATTGAGAGATTGTTCAGTCCTCTGGCAAATATACGGAATTTGATCACTTCAGGAAACTTCAGGAATAAGGGGACTTGCCTTTCAATATAATCTAATTAAAGTTGGGAGCAGCAGAGCGACTGAGCATGCTTGTGGCCAGCTCTGCGACAATAACTCTGGAAAAGTCAACTTGGGTCCTAGTTTTAGTCCTTTATGAACACAGGAGGTAACATTTAGAATTAGGATTTCTACCAATATAAATGATGACAGATATCCTTTTAAAAAGAAAGCAAGTGATTAAAAGCTTGCAAAACAACTGAAGTCCAACTGAGACACCAAGATGGAGAAATTTTCTATTATAGTGGATATCATTTTGGCTGCATCTTAGAAATTTAGAGTTCTCATTGTTGATGATTTTTTAAGAGTTTGTAATCAGTTTATTTTGGGCTGTGGTCCAAGAGTTATTTGATGTTTTTAGATTACTAAGCAATTGAGATTTAGAAAAATTAATTTTCTGAATTATTTTTATCTAGTAAGTAGAAAATAGAGTCCATATAATTTATTTCTTTATAATTAATTTATAGTTTGGGGAAGTATATTTAAATAAATATTTTTTTTATTTTATGGGTGCTGGGAAAAGGATATATCATTTGCTTACATAGAGCAAATATATAAACATGCAAATAGGCAGCATGAAATTTTAATATTTAAGCCAATGTGCTTTTCTCCTCCCAATTTGTTTATATGAAGACTCATCAATTGAGCATCAGCAAGGGGTCGTATATACTTAACTCCGTTTTCACAGAAGTACAAAAAAAATTAGCAGAGAAAGAAAAGAAGTGCAGCTTCTGTGTTTTCATGCATCTAGTGTTAGTCTACAGAGTGAAATGAGATCTGGTGGCCTCAGAGAGGTGTGTCAGGTGGAAAGTGGCTAAAGGTTACACAGCAAGGTACACAGGGTATGTAAGTGATAAAGTTAGCTACAGAAAGCTATCAACATGCTTTATTTAAGGGTTCTCGCACAGGATCCTGCTACATCTTGCAGATATTCAGATTCCTTCCACTGAGTCCTTTCCATCAAATTGAAGGCAAGAAAAGATTTTATTAAGATTCAGGGACAACTTTCATCATACTTTAGACTTTATTCAGATGACATTCCCATCAATCAAAAAACCATACACGGGGAAGCTGGGATGGCTCAGCGGGTTAAGCGCTCACTTTGCAGCCCCGGAGACCAGGGATCGAATCCCAGCCCCGGAGACCAGGGATCGAATCCCAGCTCCGGCCCATGCAGACCCACATGCTGCACTGGGGTGTGCCTCCAGTTCAGTTCTTGCCGGGGCCTATGTGGGAGCCCCCAGTCCAATTCCTGCCCTGCGCAGCCCTGCATCCACCTGTGGAATGAAACTATATGGAAAACTAATGTCAACTACGGAGACTTCTCTGGGCCCTCCCCCTTCTCTCTGTCTCTCTCTATCTGTCTCTCTCTGTCTGTCAAAAACCAATAAAAATAAATCTTAAAAAAAAAACAACATACAGAATATGATGGGACCGGCAACTTGACATTGTCTCTAATATTTGCAAAGTACTACTATCTTCACCCACAGAAACATGAAGTGTCTGCTATCACATGTGTCAGCAATATGGATACCCCATTCCCCATATGATGACTCAATAATTTTATTTCAGGCAAAGCCTTGCTCTGATTAATTTGGTGGGTAAAATCTGTATCAAATATGCAAGAAAATTTATATATATAGTGATTATTTTAACCCCATATAAATAATGAGGGATTTATAATATAGGAACATTTTTTCAAATGTTGAAGGAATGCTCCAAAATTTTGGAGCAGATATAAATGGCAGGTACTCACTAAACTCCATGCCTTGATTGCCAACATCAAGAAAACCTTTTTATTCTTTAATATAAAAAAAAAAAAAAGAATGAAAAGAAACAAAAAAACAAGTGCTTTCACACAAAAAAAATAAAATTCAACTCTATTTAAAATGGACAAAAACACATTCATTTTCTCCTAAAAAAATAAAGGTATAATATATTATCAAAATTTGTTAAATCCAATTATTAGTTCTAGTATATCATTTTATTATATTCCTTATAATTTTTCACATACACAATCATATGTGAATTGAAACAATTTTAGTTCTTTCTTTCAAATTGGTATGCCTTTCATTTTATTTTCTTGCCTTATTAGACTGTCTCTAGGACCTTTGATAAATGGTTGAATAGAAACGGTGAGAGTAAAAATCATTGTCTTGTTCCCAATATTAGAGGCAAACCATCCTTCGTTTTGTCATTAAACATGATTCCACTATAACTTTTTATTGATTTCTTAATCAAGTTCAGGGAGTTCTATTTATTGTCATCTTGGGAGTTTTATTATAAATCCATGTTGAATCTTTCAAATGCTTTTGTAGTACCTATAAATATGAACACAGGGGATGCCTGAATAGCTCAGTAGGTTGAAAGCTTGCCTTGTACCTGTGAGGTACAGGAACTGAATCCTGACCTTGGCCTGTGCAAACCCATATGTTGAATTAAGTGTAACTGGTAGCAGGGGGAATAGCTCAGTGGTAAAAGTTCTTGCCTTCCATATGGGAGACCCCAGTTCAGTTCCCATATCCCCACAGCCCCACATACACCTGTGTGGAATAAAACCATGTCACAACCAATGATATACAAACTATGAAGACTGCTCTGGGCCCTCTCCCCTTCTCTCCCTCTCTCTCTTTCTCTCTCTCTCACCTTTTCTCAAACCATAAACTAAATCTTAAAAAAATATATGGACAAGTGTTATTCCTCTTATTCTGTTAACATATCCAGCTACATTGCCTTTTGAATATCAGTCTTAAATTCCTGGGATACACCCCACTTGGTCACAAAGTAATATCTTCTTACACATATTTCTATTTGCATATATTGTCTACTCATTGGCGTCTGGGCATGGATATTGATCTGTAATTTTTTTCTTATATCTTTGTCTGGTTTTGGTTTTGGGGTAATTCTGTCTCATAAAATATTTGAGAAATGTTCCTACTACTTCCTCTTTTTTCTTTCAGCATTTGTATAATACTGGTATTAAATGTTTGATAGGATTTACCAGTGAAGCTGAGCCTTTATTTTTCTTTGATAAAAACTTTTAATTACAAATTTAATTTACTTAATGGATATAGGGCTGTTCATATCGTCAGCTTTTTCCCGAACTTCTGTTTATAAGGAATTTGTCCTGTTCATCTAAATTGTTGAATGAGTTGGCATTAAGTATATTTTCTTAATTTCTTTTAATGTCTTTAGGATTTGGAGTGGTGTGCCCTTTTAAAATAACTGATAGTGGTAATGTGTACCATTCTTTGCTTTGTTCTCCCTTGAACAGTAGAGCTGTAGGTTTTTAAATTCCATTAACCTTAAAAATACTACAAATCTCCCTGTAAACACTGTTTTATCTGTTTCCAACAAATTCAAACATGTTTTGTCTTCAGTATCATTTTATTCCAATCCTGGTGCACTTGCTGACGTCTATGTGGCCACTGCCTTATGTAATGTATTAGCTCTTAGTTTCCCTTGTTGCTTTATTGCAGGCTCCTGATCCAAAGACTTAGACATAATTTCAATAAAGCTGGGCCAAGAGAAAAATCAGCAAAAAATATGGTTCTAATCTGTAAACCACATAACCTCTTAGATAATGATCTATTGTCCCTGTGTCCAACTTTAGCTCTACTTTTATGATAAATTATTATCCAGAAATGTACCCAATCGATAATAAAATAGAGCTCTATGACTATAACCCAACATCCTTCAGAATGACCTACAAATGCCTGAACTCTAGATTCAAGCTAAGACTTCTACTGATGAATATTCCTGTGACAACAAATTTAGATGGATCAGAATATTGGTGCTTATATGAGTTTAAAAAGTCTAGTAATTTTGCCAGAATATTATTTAATAATAAATTAAGTAAGTCTTTAAGTTTATTAAATATTACTTTTGAAAGTGAATGTTCTCCCTCTGTTCTACACAATATGGGTATTGTAAAGGTTAATTTATTTTAGACATTTTTTGGTTAACTTGACTATCCTTATACTCAACACCATTCATTTGGTAAGCATGCATGAAGGCTTACAAAATTTTACAAGACATGTATTGATTTAGGGCATCACTGAGAGAATTAAATATTCTCACAATGTATAAGCCCATTAATGAAATTATTATATAATAGTAAACAGATTTATATCTGATCTATTTTAAAATTATAATAGTTTTATTTAAATTATAAAGAATGGCACAGTTTAGGCATACTTAGGCTAAACAATAACTTCTTGGCATGCATTCTCATTATCTTTATTAGAGAAGTCTACAGTATTGGGGAAGCCAGGATGGCTCAGTGAGTTAAGAGCTCACTTTGCAGCCCCACAGACCAAGGATTGAATCGCATCCCCGGCCCGTGTGGACCATATGCTGAACTGGGGAGTGCCCCCAGTTCAGTTCTCACCAGGGTGAAGACCCTGGCCCAGTTCCTGCCCTGTGCAGCCCCTCGCCCACCTGTGAAATCAAACTATGTGGAAAAACCAAAGATGTACAACAATGGAGACTGTTCGGGCTCCCTGCCCCCCCCACCCGCTTCTCTTTGTTTCTGTATCTCTCTCTCTCTCTCTCTCCCTCTCTCTGTCAAAAACAATAAAAAATAAATCTTAAAAAAAAAAAAATAAATCTTTAAAAAAGAAATCTACAGTATTAATTCAATATAGGAGAAAATAATTGTAAAAAACATTGGAAAATATTTAATATGTAAACTCATTATCCTTAATCCAAGCTATATTTGATAAAGGCTACTCAGTACCTTAATGCTTACATATAAATAAATTCAATTCTTCTGAGCACTCTGCATGGAGGCAGAGTTATCTTTAAACTTCTATGGCCCTTAGAACTAGGAAGACAAGGTAAACATAGGTAGGTATCTTAACTCATATCAGGTATAAAAGAGAAATAAATTCTGAATATTTCCAACAAGTGGAACAACTTGGGGTATGGAGGTTTGTTAGAAGGGTCAGAGGAAAGGTCACCAAGAGCATACAAAACACAAATGATAAAATACAAAATTTTTTAAAACATGGCATAGCTGGTTCAGAGAACCTTAAGTTATTTAATTTGTATGTGTGCTCTATCCTTGATTAGCAATGAAAAACATGAAGACATAGGACAGATGTTATCCCTAAGTGTAGCAAAGTATGGTGAGATAGGTTTAACTAAAATAAAAAATACAATTCTTTATTGTTTTCTAGATTTTATTTTATTATTTTTGACAGAGAGAGACAGAGAGAAGTGGGAGGGAGCCCAGAGCAATCTCCATAGTTGTATGGCGTTAGTTTTTGACATGGTTTTGTTCCACACAGATGGGGGGCGGGGGCATGCAGGGCGGGAACTGGGCCAGGGGCTTCCTGCATGAGAGGCATGCCCCTGTGAGCTGGGGGCCAGACCAGGGACCTTCCACATGGGAAGCTCACCCCAGTTCAGCATATGGGTCCATACAAGCTGGAGCTGGGACTCAATCCTCATACCCCAGGGCAGCAAATCGAGCACTTAACCTGCTGAGCCATCCTGGCTTCCTCTCAAAATACAATTCTTTAGCTTACCAAAAGCACCTAAAGAACTTTCCTCAGTAGTTTTCAATGAGAGGAACTGATCAGGAATATTTAAGACTGTTAGTTCTAGCAACAACTGTCTGTGAGACTTGGCTTCTTGCTTACAAATAATGTGAGAGGGCCATAGCTAAGTCTCCTGAGGAAAGCAGTAACAGCAAGTGACAATTCCTTCTCATGACAGAAGCATACCTCAGGAGTTCCTCCATAGGTGATTAAATCTGATATAAATTATTTTTCTGATAATGCTATTATTACATACAGAGAAAAACGAATAGATGTTCAGGGTTTTTTAGTTACTCTTTGCCTAGAAAATAATGTTTTCATTATATAAAAGTGATCTGTCTAAAACTGACTTTTTAGAAGTTACAAGATGTATATCACATCATATATAACTCATGTACATAGTGCTATTTTTATCTTGTCAAGTTTTTCATATCCTTTATAAAGCTTATCTCATTTCTTCATTATAAATATGTGTTTGAACATAATTGGTAACATTTAAAAAGATAGTCAAATGTATCATTCATTGTAGCCAGCATATCATAGGATCCTTTCATTATTTGACAGTTTTGACAGATATTATTGATTTGGGAAGCAACTGCAGCTAACCAGAAGGGGACAATGTGACAGTTTTATGTAACAAAAGGCACAGTGTCATGTCAACTGAACTAAATGTTGTACAAAGTGACAGCAGGACAAAAAATCCTTTCAGACTTAATTTTCTGCTTCATTTTTTTTTTCCTACCATCAATATATAGGGCCATGCAGTCAGTGACACAAATTAGCAGGGTGGAGCAAAAGGTCTATCCCTGCCTTTGTGGCTATACTTGACTTCTTGTACCACAGAGAAGCAATTATTTTTAAGGTGAATTAACAAGAAGAGCAACTTATAATAATCAAACTACCCCTATAGGAGAAAATACATCCCTTATCAAATGCTTTATGTATTTTACCTAGGTGGCTTTTAGGGAAAGATGAAAGGAAAGAATCCCCATTTGCTAGGTCGGGTCTACAAGACACATTCTATCAAGTCTTAAAAGCCACAACAGATTTGCCTGTGGGATGCCTATAATTATTACGTGGAGTTCACTGTTCTGCTAACATAAGACTAAGTGAGAACAGTGGCTCCAGGCTGTGAGTGGATAAAGTACAACTTTTCGATTTTGCTCTTCTAAGAATCTTGCATTGTGTGAAGTCCATGAGTGACATCTTTGGCTTTCCTCGAGGCTGAGCAGACTGAATCAGTCATGCTGAGTTAAGCAATAAGTGGGGGATATAACCTTAGCAGTGTCTGCCATTTTTACCTCCTAATTCAAACTACATTTAATCAATAAAAAGTAATTTCTTGTTTGTTTATGTCTTATATCCAATGGATCTTGAGGGTTTTGAAGTAGTACACCTTTACCTTGACTTCTCTGTCTTTTGAACCTCACTACTATATCAAAATTGGGATCCACAATATTGGTAGGTTGAATTGGAACCCTGGTGATTATTCCTTCTGTGATTTCCCTGATTTGTACTTTTAATGGAGCTTTTGGAATAATGTTATCTAAGTGATAAGCTGAAGAAAATATTTTAAGAAGAGACAAAACATCAGTGACAGAGACCGGAATAGCATAATTTAAATTTCCAGAATATTGACTTAGATATACAAATTTAAAGTAACGTTTATAAGAGAAAACACTCTTTTGTCAAGTTATCTACCATTCATTTTGTGCTAATGGTTTGAGGGTTGAATTTTAGGCAAAAACCATTACTGGGAATAGTCAGTAGTAACTTATGCAAGTTCAAGGTCTCTATTGATCGTGTTAGCTAGTCTTACCAAAATTCATCTTTTTTTCCACTTACAGTGATTAAATAAGTCAGAAAAAGCTTGACACTTAGTCTATGACTTTTTATGTTTGTAAGAAAGGGCTGATCTAAACATTTTATTACCTGTCAATTGTCAGATTGGAAAAGAAACTAGAAGATAAGAAATTTAAGAAAATGGATTTACTTGAACATACACAATTTATTAAATGCCAAAATAAAGAGCAGTTATTATGATATTATAAATAAAGAAAAAGGTTTTAGTAGCTTTCCAAAATTATTGTTCTTTAAATGTCAAATAGAAGATATACCTATATCAAAAATATAAGAGAAAATCAACTAAATAGGTAACATTATGGCAGAATCAAGGACTGATTTGAAAAGATTTGAAATTTTGTATTTCTTAAGAGGAAAGAAAGCTGTAAGAAAAACAAACTCTAAGAGAAAACATATGGGTTTGAAACATTTTTGTAACAATAAAAATAAACAAAGATTTAATTTTAAAATTAGCCTTGGAAAAATCAGAAATTTAAACTTTAAAATAAATTCAACCTGTGATTTGCCAGTGATGCTCCATGAGTCTAAGGGGAACTAATGAGAAGGATTTTAGCAAGAGTTGGATTTTTAAAAAGTTGCATAAAAATTATGTAAACATTTAATCTATATATTATCTAAATAGTTTGGAAGAATAAATTTGTTTAAGAAGTAAGATATGTTTGGCTTGTCTTTATTCTTTGATTTTTTTTTCTCATTTCACATTCATAGACCTCATATAATGAGTGTTTCAAGCATTATGATAGAAGATCAGGCAAGGTTCCTGACCTTCAGGAACTCATGCTCAACTTGAAGTATGTTGAAAGTACTTTATCGTTTCAAGTAATAAAATTTCACCATTATAAAATGCTTAAAAATTTTTGGCAAAATGTGCTACTGTCAAAGGCTGTCCAACCCCCATGCTCATTCACAGTGGAAGCCCTGTGTACAAATATCTATCTTCTAAAATTCAACCTCATTTGCTGCATCCCAAAGACTCCTCACCTGACAGAGGTGTATGTAAGGTTAAACTGAAGTGTAAGCAGAGACAATATGTATTTCAAAACCTAAAGAACAAAAGTCTGTGTTCATGTATGAAGCCCAAAGAAAAGGTGGGATGATCCAGTAATATACTAAACAAGATAGCTATAACTAAATATGGAGATAGGCATTCTGAAACTGGGGCGTAGGAGCCTATAAGGCAGTGTGCGAGAATAAGAGAAGAGATCTGAGGGTGACCGTTGAGGCCATTCACTATCTATAATACGCTTTTAATGTGCCAGCCTGGAAAAGGCAAATCCCAAAATCCATGTAAACTGTTATAGGGTGTAGCACCTACCTCTTTGGCTAATTCATTTGTAGCTTGCCTTCACCTTCTCTTATAGATTTCCTGGGTTCCTGACTTATCCCAGAAAGTCTCCCCATTCAGGGTCATCAACCATGTTAAGAACTCAACTGTGCCAAATTTTAGAAAACAAATATTTCATCCTATTTTTCAGAACTAATAATTAACTGGCAAGAATTTGGTTTCTGCTTTAGCTCAGCTCTTCCATATGAGACTGGACCTTTAGAAACTTTTTGACATTGTCAATCTCTGTTTCTTTTCTCTCACCTGACTACGTTCAGACTTTTCTGTGTAGGTGTGTGTGCATGTGGATGTCTGTGTGAGCGTATCCCCTTTGTTCCATGGTAAAGGTGACTATATCAGAAATGAGTCAACTCTTAGCAATAGACTAAGCTGTCTGACACTGATCTTCAATAAAAATTAATTAATCAAATAATAAAACTTGGGCTTGTATATCTTAAGTATAAAGGTATATCACTTTCAGATTCAGAACAAATATCTTTAGAAACGACTTTTATATTATTCAGAAGTTCAAACCAATCTTTAAAAATTGGGTAATTGATTCTGATTATGTCCGAAATTGTGCTATTCATCATTAATCATTCACTCAGCCTAAGAAGAATAGTTGATTCTGATAGGTTAAGCTCTTCTGGAGGCAGTAGCATAGATTATCAATCAGTTCACGCAGAGGGATCATGAGCAAATTGGAGCTTTAAGTCCCCTTAGCAGGCTGCATTACTGAGTTCTCTGAGTAGGTCTACCGGTAATTGTAAAGTGAACTCCTTCTGTGACCTTGGCTACCTGAGCTGATCAGCATTGCCATTTTCACCTATCCAAGCACTTCAATGTGGAAATAAGAATGGCTTCATGGAATACAGTGAGTTATCCACCCCAGGTGGGTAGGTTTTCTCTTTATTTTCAGACAGATTGTTGTCTGGCCCTAGTTTCTTCCTTATTCCAACTAGCAACAGGGAGTATCAAGACTAATCAGAAAGCAGTCTAAGGGTAGTGAATCAAAATCTGAGAACTATATTCATAGGTAAGAAAAAAATACATTAAAATTGCTACATAAAATTACATTAATTTTTACTATTAGTAATATGTTGAGTTTCTAGGAAATTTTTCTCAAACATAGTAAAGCAGGGAAGGAGTTAAAAATATATATGCTTATTTGAAGCTCTCTCTTGCTATTCATTCTTTCATTCATTCATTCACTCACTCATTTATTTATTCATTCATTTGCTTATTCAATACATAAAGTAGTAGCAACCTATTAGTTGCCAACCACTTTACTTGCTGATAGAAATGCAGTGATAAATAGAGATAATTCCTGACCTTAATAAATGTAACATAATTGAAATAATCTGACTGTTTGGTGGTCCCTTAAAATACCACTGATTCAGGATATAAAAATTTACCACTTATATAATGTAAATATTTACAACAAAACAGCAAAATAAAATTAGAAATAGCTTTAAATTTTAACATTATTAGTATTTGGGTGACCGTTGTATCAGACTTCTATATCTATAAT
>PVKE010024545.1:0-23727 GCA_004027555.1 Craseonycteris thonglongyai | reverse complement strand
AGTTTACAGATGTACAAGTCCACCTCACATCATTCATGCATCGTATTGTGTGCCCATCACTCAGTATCAGTTCCCCTTCCATCACCTTATATCTAGTGCCCACTCCCACCTCCCCCCACAACTGTCCCCCCGCTCCTCCCCCCTATCCTGGTAACCACCAAACCATTGAGTGTGTCCATAATGCTGGTGCCCTCTCCCAACTTTCTGAAAGCACATTTTAAGAGGATACATAGAAATCAACTATTGCACTGCATCAGGGCCTGAGAAGCCTAAAATATCAATGTGTTCCTACTATACTCAGGATTTCTACATAGGGTAGGGCAGCACAGAAGACAGACTGCACACAAACCAGATCTAAGTCCAAGCTTTGTTAATTTTATTTTTTAAAAATCTTGGATGGGGAAAGCTGGGATGGCTCAGCGGGTTAAGCGCTTGCTTTGAAGCCCTGAGGACCGAGGATCGAATCCTGGCTCTGGCCCAGGCGGACCCACATGCTGTACTGGGGAATGCTTCCCAAATGTGGTGAGGCCTCCAGTTCAGTTAAAAAAAAAAATTGAAAAATTGAAACATCTTGTGTGACACTAAATGTACGAAAACTTATTTTTTATCGACAAAATAAAGATAATAACACATCACAAAAAGTTTATAATCAGGAGGTGTTGGGATAGCTCAGTAAGCTGAGTGCTTGCCTTGCAACTGAGAGGTCTGGGATCAAATCCTGATCTTGGCCAAGCAAACCCATATGCTGAACTGCTGCCCAACTCTAACCACCAGGATGGCGGTGAAGGTTCTCACCTCCCATGTGGGAGGCCCCCAGTTCAATTCCCTCCCCTCACAAACACACACCCACCTGTGGAATGAAACTGTGTCACAACTAATATTGTACAACAATGGAGACTGCTCTAGGTGCTCTCTCTCTCTCTCTCTCTCTCTCTCTTTCCTTCTCTTTCTCTCAAACAATAAAATCAATCTTTTTTAAAAAGGCTACAATGAGCATATACTGAGAGGAGGTATAATATATAACTGTTGGCTGGGCAAGACTTGCTTCTTTGCTTTACATAAGCCAAGAAGAGAAGCAAAGCATTTACTAGCATTGAACTAAGGACAGAGTCTAGATTACATTTGGTAGTCACTCTGTGTTTAAATGTCCGTACATAGATAGGTGTGGCTTTCTACCATCCCTGCAACGCAATGACAAAAGCCCGGCCATCTGATGTTTATATCCCATGTGGTAGCAGAGCGTATATTGGCTTTGTTATAACTCAGGCCAGATTTTACCATCATGGGCTCAAATGTATGTGTTACTTTTATTAAGAAAAATCATCCTTCTCCAGTATGAAGCCTGTGTATATTTGGATTGCTCTGTTTAGTCAAAAACAACTTAGAAGGTTTATTATCAATCAGTCCAGTTTATTAAAGTTCTCTACAATGAAATCTGCCAGCCAAAGCTCAACAAATAATAACAAGTGATCCTTGATTCATGGGACAATTTACATGTTTTCTTGCACATAATCGTGCTTTATGGACCTTGTAAAGAGAGGTGATTCAAGTATTACTGGATTCCCAGTTTAATATCATATTTTTATTTTTAATAACGTCTCAGTTTCTCTATTAAATACCAACATGTGTGATGTTGAGCTGCTTTATATATTCTAGTGGGGTCAGTTACTAGAAAATTATTGTTTTACTTTGGTAGTGTCATGTTTCCTTGATTTTTTTTTTATGTCCTTTAAAATCTTTTATTATTTTCTTCACATTTAAAGCAGTAGTCAACTCTTCCAATATTTACTGACTGACTTCAAGGAAGTACGGTAGTCTCCTTTATCCAAGGGAGTTATATTCCGAGAACCCCATTGGGTGTTTAAAACCAGATAGTATCAAACCCTACATATACTATGTTCTTTCTTTCCTACTTATATGTAGCTATGGTAAACTTTCATTTACAGTATGAGATAAAAAGCAATAACTAATAACAAAATAGAACAATGATAACAATATAGTATAATATACCATAAAAAGGTTAGGTGGATGTAGTGCCTCTTTTTGCTCAAAATATCTTATTGTATGGAACTCACCCTTCCAGGAATGATGTGAGATGATACAACACCTACATGATTCACGGCATATGCAGTTTGAGGTACAACAGCAACACTAGCATGCATTTCTTTTTTCTTCACAATTTCATGAACAGAAGTGTTACTCTTAGCATAAATCTTAGCAATCTTACGGTTGACTTAAGAGAAAGTGAGAACTTTCACCTTCTCATTTAAAAAAAGCACTTTGTGGCTTCTTTTTGAACTACCAGCATCATGACTCTTGCGCTTTGGGGCCATTATTAATTAAAGCACTGGTTACTTGAATACAAGCACAGGGTAATCAGTCTGAATACGGATAAAGGCTTCCAAGGGACTAAAGGGCAGGAGGTATGGAGTCACTGGAGAAAGGGACGATTCACATCACCATGGGCGGAGCTGAAGGTGCAGGATTTCACCATAAGACTCAAGAAGTGCACCATTTAAAAGAGTTGTCTATGGGGTGGAGGGTGTGTGTGTGTGTGTGTGTGTGACCTGAGGAGTGCTGGGGGTGCTCATGGGGGCCAGCTGAAGAGGTCTACAGGCACAGCCTCCCCAGAGGCTCCTGGGCACGCTTCCCCACAGAGTTCCTGACATGATTAAGAGGATCCTCGTCCTCTCGCTACATTCCATTCAGAGCCCAGACTGCTGTTCTTGCAGCCACTCGCTGTAACCCCAGTTGTATAGCTCACAATTCAATACCTGAATGCGATGACAGAAACGGGCCTCTTTGGCAGCACCTTGCACAGCTCTGGGAGCTGGTTGCTCACTCACATGATTTCATTTTGCCCCAGGGGGAAATCATGGGCAATGAACTGTGCCCCTTGGGGTCAGGATGATGAGGTAAAGTCAAACTGTTCCTTTTACCTTTTCCAACGGGTCCAATCTGTATTCCCCCCCACCCCCAATAGTGTGCTGGAACTTCTTGCGGGGCTCCTGGATTTCCACAGAGGCTCCCTGGCCAAAGGATGACTCTAGAATTCAGTGTTCTCCTGGGGCTTTTGCACTGTGGCTGAGGAAACTGGAACCAGTTTGCAGGCCATGGCAAAGGTGACAGTTGTGACCAAGGTCTGTATGCCTACTACTGGAAGTACAGGTGGGCGAGACTTCTCTGTGTTACCCTTGGTTTAAGGTGCTATTAACAGAGCCAACATCAAGTGGGAGTGTGGCCAGGTTCTCAGGGGGACAAAGTCATTTCTAAATCTGTAGTTAGCACCCTGTTCATGGAGCCAGTTGCCTGAGTGTGAGCCTGCATTCCCGAAAGAGCGGTCCTAGTTCTTGGACAACCCTGGGTTCACAATGGCCTACCTGGATCCCACAGTTCCCACAAAGGCACATGGTCAATAAATGGATGCCAAATTGTCATTGATGGGGGGGGGGGGGCAGGCATCTTTTTGAGTGATCTTGCTGATGTCACTCCCCTAATATTTTATATTTATGTGCTGTGTTTATAAAATTATTCCTTAATAAGTATTACTGTTATGTTTATGGGTAGCCATGAAATCACTGAATGCGCTTATGAAACAGTAGTGTATAAAAACAAAGTAATATAACCTCAAAAGGAGAGATTTTTTAACTCTAAACTTTTATTTTTAATTCGGCTATTTTTTTTTTTAAGATTTATTTTTATTGTTTTTTGACAGAGAGACAGACAGAGAGAGAGAGAGAGAAGGGGGAGTGCTCAGAGCAGTCTCCATAGTTGACAATATCAGTTTCCCATATAGTTTCACTCCACAGGTGGGCACAGGGCTGCGCAGGGCAGGAACTGGGCTGGGAGCCTCCCACATAGAACCTGGCAAGAACTGAACTGGGGGCACACCCCAGTTCAGCATATGGGTCCGCATGGGCCGGGTCCAGGATTCGATACTCAGGCTCCGGGGCTGCAAAGAGAGCACTTAACCTGCTGAGCCATCCCAGCTTTCCCTAAACTCTAAACTTCGATAATTTCTTAATTAAGAATTTATATATTTGCTGTTTTACTATAAGATGTTGCTGGTTAACATTTAGTAGATATAAAGCTGGGAGCTACAATTTATTGTGGTATAAATTTTTGTCCTTATAAAATTCTCTTCAAAACTGTTCAACACATTGGAATAGACAGAAAGTGCTCAGTGACTATAAAGAGACACACACACACACATACACGGGAGTGTATATGAATAAAAAAAATAAAGGAACGAATTCTTAGGCTTATTCCTGGTAGGTGAAAGATTAATAGCAACTAAGTTGAATTCACTTACTTAGACAAAGGCTATCTAAACAACTGATGTATTTTCTGAAAGTGATTAAACTATGTTTATGCTACAATAATCATCTTTATTTTAGTATTTTTTTTTTGGCATCTATTTTTAAATAACAAAAACATTTTGTTCAGATGGCTGAGATCTTCAATTTAGAACTAACTAGATTTTGGTGAAATACTTCTAATTAATCCTATTTATAAGCATTCTGGTCGTTCTGACTGAAAACTCTCTTTTTTTTCTTACTGTGCACAGTATCTACTATATGTTTGAAAATGCACTGAGCATTTTCAATCTCAATCCGCCTTCTGTTCAGTGCTTAGGGAATACAGGAAGATCCCCTGAATCCTGGACAGGGAATGTTGGAGCTTTGAAGAGCCTCTCTAAAACTGAAGGCTACTTTCTTCAACCACATGTACCTCTAACAAATTTTCAACATCCATAGGAAACCAGCTACTACTGAGTCTACTGTTACAAAAACTTATTGTTGTAAGGAGAACTATACAAATGCACTTGAACTGCAGTCAACAACACACACATTAGTGTAAATGGGGATGCTATATCTTTAGATATTTTGAGTTTTTACCCACTTATATTTCTTCAAATAGAAGACTCCAAAAGGGCTGTAAAAAGGTAAAGGTCAGCAGTTGCCAAAATTTTTAAGCTAAGGTAGTATATTGTTTGGAATAGCCATATAAGTGAAGGAAAAGTGGTATTTTAACTTGGATTATCTGTGTAATAGATTCCATTGTCCACTTCATGGGATATGTGCAGGCACAGCATATGTTGCAACCAGTCATTCTTTTTCAAAAACAATTTTTATTATCACAAATATACTTTTTCTTTATTTCCTCTCATATCCTATTACCACATAGTTACCAATCTGCTGAAGAAGTAGTTTTAAAAGAATCCTGATTTGCAGAGCACAGGTGTTCTTAGTTCAAGGTTCTATATGTTCTGAAGTAAAAAAATAAAATTCTTTTTAGTGATTGAATTCAGTGGAGCTGAGTTAACCCTTAAAGGAATATTTTAATAGCCATTTCTTGATGTACATATGCTACCTTATATTCTGATTACATTTATATATAAATTAGAATGAAGATTGAGAAGCTCATGCCTCATCTTCATCTACTGTTCAAAGTGAGTTGAAATAAAACAAATTTAAAAAGCCATAGAGGATTGTTGTTTGAAAAGTCTGTCTGCACATATTATTTTTGAAATTATTTATAGAGAATTCACTAGAATGAGCTATTTCAATAACATCTTCTTGTTAACACATATGGATAAGATGAGCCAATTATAACAACTGATTATAATTTAAAATAGAGCACATTTTTTTTTAACGTTAGTTTTTTGTCAAAGGTAATAGCATATCTGTAGGAGTTAAAGCTGCAGTCTCTGAAGACAGACAGTGAGTTTGAACCCAGTCTCCAAGTTTCCCTACCTTTCTGGCCTTTGTTTCTCTTTTTTCTATGCCTGGACCTCCTCTATAGTAAAATAGGCATAATAATTCTACTTATCTCAGAGTGAGTGCTTTGTAAATTTTCGCTCTTATTATTTATTGTGCATGTTGAGAACATCCTTTGTGTGCCACTTGTGTAGCTAATTGGGTTGTATTCTGCTGTGGTCTGAAGGCAACCTCGAAGTATATTGGTTTGGGGACCCCTTATTCTCAACCTTCACAAGGAGGTTTGGGGCCAGCCTGTTTTGCTTCTCTGCCATTCCTACCGGTGTCAATGTGGATTCTCCTTTATATCTTTCTTTATAAAATTTCTATTCAGCTAGTCTTCAGATGATTCTCAAGGTTGATTGTTCTATAATTTAGTTGTAATTTTAATGTGTTCACAGGAGGAAGCATGAACAGTGCTTATCTACTCTGCCATCTTGGGCCCATCTGGGTCTTTTTCTAATCAAGGAGAGCTACTTCATTTGAAGGGAAGACTGGTGTTATGAAACCATATATGCCTATAAAAGTGCAATATGAACAGTCTAGAAAGGACAGGCTAAGACAATATTTTCAATCTCCACACCACACCCTTGGTGTTCTGCTGAGTTCCCATACAGGATTCTCTCATATTATAGTATCTGTCACTCCTTGCATTAAATTTATTTGCATATTTGGACTCACATGTGTTGGTTTTTTTCTTAGACTAATGTACTTATTAAGAATGCAAGGGGAAGCAGGGATGGCTCTGTGGGTTAAACACTTGCTTTGCAGTCCTGGGGACCGAGGATCAAATCCCAGCCCCAGCCCCGGCCTGTGCAGATCCACATGCTGAACTGAGGAGTGCCCCCAGTTCAGTTCTCACCGGGGTGAGACCTCGGCCCAGTTCTTGCCCGTTGCAGCCCGGAATGAAACTATGTAGAAAAACCAATGATGTGCAACTATCGAGATTGTTCTGGGCCCTCCCCTTCTCTCTGTCTCTGTCTCTCTCTCTCTCTCTCTCATCAAAAACAATAAAAATAAATCTTAAAAAAAAAAATAAATAAAGTAAAAAGAATGCAGGATTTGGAGCCAGACATCTTATGCTCATATCCTAGAGCTTCCACTTGCTAGGTCAGAGATCTGTGTAAGTTACTTAACATTTGTATTCTTTTGCTTCCTCACCTGTAAAAATGTAATAACAGTAGCTACCTAATAAAGTGGTTAGCCTTTAAATAAATTAATGCAAGCAAGGTACTTAAGGTAATACCTAGCACATAATCAACATTCAGTATGTTATCATTATTACTAAAACGTAAGTTCTGTAAGTATAGAAATATTTATAATTGTATCTACTACAGTGTTTAATTCAGTGTCCTATACCATGTAAATTAAATTACCACTCCTTCTGCTATTTATAACTTTGAACCATACATACTTCAGTTTCAGGAAAGCCCATTCTGATTTCACAGATATTAGAATCCCTCTTCTACATGTTTCAGTAGTCTGTAGACATTTATCACTCTCCCCTTGATTATGTTTTTTATGTTATCTGCTAATGTATAAGCATCAGGAAGACACAAACTTTATCTATTGATTCACTGCTGGGTCATTAACAAATCTTTTAGTCTTTGATATGTGAGGGGTATTCCATGAATATTTTGTAAAGGTGTTCATTGAAATAATAATTAAACAGAACTGACTTAGATGTCTAGACACTAGTTAATCACACTAATAATAAAATTCAAAAAGACGAAAAAACAAAGGCCTGACATGTTAGCACAGTGAATTAAAAGGGTCAAACAATGAATATTTTCATATTTATATTCTTAGCAGTATTTTCTACCAACAGAAAAATTAGCCACTTTCATGTCTTAAGTAACCACGTCATTTGTATCAATCAGGAATGTGTGTAAATGAAAGCAGATACAGCCATGAAACAAAAGCTCTAATCTTCATTGATTCTGTCTTAAAGCCTTTTTCTTCAACTCTTAAAAAGCCCTTTCACTTTTTCCCTCACCCTGATTACATTTGAAACATGACAATCAATCTTGCTCTATGCTCTATCTTCTATTTGAAGCAGACAGATTTCACTGCTCTTTGAAATCAGCCATCCTTTGAAACTACCCCTCAACAATGCTGCTGTTGCCTTGAGAATGGCCTTCAGAATATTTATTCCTTTGTTACTGCTAATTCCTTGTATGGTGTGATTTTTTTCCTAATACTAGCTAGGATTGTGGTATGAGTATTTTAAAATTTGAAATTAAAACTATGCCTATGAGAGACTTATTTTCTAAACAGATACCTTTCTATACAGTAAAAATACTTCTTTCCTTTGAAAAATGGAAATATGACCTTATAAAGGCTCAAAGTCAAAACCAAAATGCTAATTACATAGATCAACAGTGTCCAACCTTTTGACTTCCCTGGGCCACACTGGAAGAATTGTCTTGAGCCACATATAAAATACACTAACAGAGAGTTGTGAGGGGAGGAGGGAGTGGGCACCGGATATATGGTGATGGAAGGGGAGCTGATTCTGGGTGGTGAGCACATAATGTGATGCATGGGTGATGAGATTTGGACTTGTACATCTGGTAACTATCTAATTGTTACCAACCAAGGTCACCCCATTAAATTTAACAATAAAAAACCAAAAAAAAAAAACAAAAAAACAAAGAAAACCGCACTAACAATAGCCAATGAGCTAAAAAAAAAAAAGTCCCAATAAATGGCACAACTGGTAGATAAATATCCCAGATTTTACCTGTTGTCTTCCTAGTTCATGAGCCCACGTAGATATTAGACCTGCCCCTCTCTGACATTGGCCTTACCAGTATGAGCTGTCAAGTAAAGGCTTCTAATTTAAAGACCAGTTTGGAAATGCTCCTTCTCTTCCATTCTTTTTTAGGTTCTCTGCCTAAGGCCTGGAGGGCAAATTAGTCTAGAAGTGATCCTCAGTCCAGTGTCTTAGATTTAAGGAGAGGTAAAATGAAGCATGAGTCCTCACTTGGGCCTCCTGGCCAAAGCAGTTTCTCAAATGTAGCTTAAACCAGAAGCTTTCCAAAGAGTCTACTAAGAATTTGTTCAACCAGAAATATGAGTAAATTGGTACAAGGTATCTCACTGAATAGTGTTAATCTTTGTATGTGCGACTCCTTTGATATGAAACCTCAGAGGAGGAAAAAATGAGTGGCAGGATTCAAGGACACACTCACCTCTGTTTATTCTCTAAAGAGCAAAATCAAGGTGTACATTAGGGGATAATTTTATTTCAAGAAGGCTTTATTCATACACAATGGGGATCAACCTTGTAACAATTCTACATTCTACACTGTTAGGTTTACAAAGGTCTTAGTCCGAATTGACTCAGAAACTGAGGAACTGTGTATATCTGGGTTATAGTTTAGTACTTATAGCCAAAATTAGCTTGAGATGAATAATGATGAAAATATAATATGGTGACAATTTTTAGTGTAAAAGCTTGCTTTCATGTAATTCTTGAAATATGTCTATGAGAAAGCAATTATTATTATTTCATTTTCTGCAGTAAAAAAAAAAATCCTCAGGGAAATCATGTGGCTCTAAGTCAAATTTGAAATTCTTGTCTTAACTACTATACAATTTTCCCTCTTAATGAGATATTCCCTTAGAAGATATATACTTACTTCACCAATGGTATTGATATGTGAAATTCTAATATTCCACATATCTAACAGATATGTATTCATCTGTCTTTTGCCCCATCATCTGGCCTAAAAAAAAAAAATACTTTGGAGAGAAAACAATGTTTTTAGAATAGATTCTATGACAGAGAGAGGTCAGAGAAAGAGCATGAAGGAACTACGATGTTTTTGAAGTACATAAAAGATTGCAGAAATAAAAAAGAACCAGTTCTCTAGGACACACATTATGCTAACCCTGTCTATAAATGTTCTTTTATGATTTAGAATACAATCACTTCCATTTCTTTCAAAGAAATCCTAATCAAAGATCTGAACCATTAGCAGAAAAATAATAAAATTATTTTACTCCAGACACTATTGAGCTCTGAATTGGCCTACAAAATGGTGAGTGTTTGGTCCTTATCATTTTGGTCTCTAGCCTTTCGATCTTACTCGAGTCTCCTCTTTCTCTGTGTCTTCTGTACTATTGGTGTCTTCAGAGTTCCTTCTTACTATCTCTCCTCCCTTTTCCTCTATGTATTTTCTAGCACATTTGTGTTCAAGTAAACTCAAACTCAATGTACAACTTTTTCCATCTTCCCTCTAACCACTTTGTTGTCCATTTTCTTAAAACACCTTATCCTGTCTGATGTAGAAAAAGAGGAGAAGGGAGAAAACAGCACAGCATTCTATTATTGACAGAAAAACAGAAAAAGAATGAGGATATTTGTCCCTCAGTATTCAGCAGTATATATTCTTCTCTTACCCTACTAGCAAAAACGATGCATCAACTTTCTTGACATTTTGCTTCTTCGAGTCCTTGATTTCTCACTGGGCTACTGGCAGAAATGATCCTAAGAGAAGCTATTTGAATGATTTCTTAGCACAGGATGGCAGCTATCTTTATAAAGGAATATGTCTTTCAGAAACTAACATAGCATCTGTTCAACATAGTAAATGTGTTGCTTGAAATTATAACATGCCTAATCGAAATACTAGAATACTCATAAATATCTTCTTTACCCACAACATTCTTTTTATTCCCCTCTCCCACATAGTGTCTAAGTCAGTGTAGTTTTCACAATGAATATTCAATAAATATAGTTGAAGGTCTATGTGATCTTTGTTAAATGAGTAGAATATTAAGGCCAAGTCATAAAGGATACATGCATCACTAGTGAAAAAGTCAAAAACATTTTCTACTAATCTTTGTCATATTGTTCTGGTAATAATTTTTATTAAATGGTATCACCAATAATCATTTCTAGCATTTAGCGATACACAAAATAATATCCAAGTGATCAACAGTATTTTACCTTTTCTTTGTTTTAAATGCTTAAACAATCATGACTAAATAAATGAATAAAAGTCAAACCTAATATAATCCTTTATCATTTCTCTTATAACTGAGGATAAGGAGGAAAAGTGTTGTAACTTTTAACTGTTACAATTCTAGAGTGATCTCTTTGGTGTTAACCTTAAGAACATCTACAACAATGAGTTATATTTAAATAACCTAATTTTCAAAGCATTCTAGTGTGTTTTCTATTCTAAATCTCTTTTGTAAAACAGAATAAGAATTTTAACACCAGGGGAGGCCAGGATGGTTCAGCACGTTGAGCACTTGCCTTGCGACCACGAGGTCAGAGGATCAAATCCTGGCCTCAGCCCATGCAAGCCCACATTCTCAACTGTGGCACACCTGGTAACTGCTGGGGTGGCAATGAAGGTTCTGGTTTCCCATGAAGGAGGCCCTCAGTTGGTCCCCACCCCTCATGGCCCCACATCCACTTGTGTGGAATGAAACTATATCACAACTAACAATGTACAACTATGGAAACTGCTCTGGGTGCTCTTTTCTTCTCTCTCTCATCTGCTCTCAAACAATAAAATAAATATTTACAATGAAGAATTTTAACACCATTTTAAAGCTAAGAAAGCTAATGCTCAGACAGGTTAGAAGGAATTGCACAATGCCATGTTTTTTTGCAAGTTTTTGAGTTAGTATTTATCAAAGATATTATTCACTTTTGATTCTGTGATCCTTCCAATGTATTATGTTGCCTACCTCTACCAAAAAAAAAAAAAAAAAAAAAAATGATAGTGATGTAAAATATACCAAGGTTGGACTGAAGAATATTATGAAATTAATGAGTTTTATCTTCAGATCACCCATATTCTTTGTGCGGAGACCACCTCACTTTGGCCCAGGCTGAAATGGTTGTCTATGGCAAAGCTATTCCTTTGCTTTCTACACTGTGTCCCAGAAATTATCCTAATTTTTTTCCCATCAGTTCTATTCAGAAATAGTCTTGGTTATAGAATACAAATTATTGTGCCTTAGACACACTTAGGTGTGGGTTGAATAGACTTGAGTTAACCCATTGCTTATAACATACTGCTATCTCATAAAGGAATTGTGAAAGCAAAGATGTACCATTTGATTATGGCTTGTTATAGTGTTACTCTTCCTCACCAACATTACTAGTCAATAAGGCACACTTCAGCCAATGTTGACTCATTCTGACTTCATCTCTTACCAGAATTACATCATAAACTCTGAAGTCAAGTATGAAGCTAGAAAACATTTTCTTCCCCCAACTGGATATTTTCCCAAGAATAAAGCCTATCCTAGTTCTTTAGCTTCACTGGTTTCTCCACTCTTGGTATTACCATTGCATTTCAGCAAGGGTATTTAACACCTTCACCATAAGATGACTTCAGGCAGTGCGCTAGGCAAATTGCAGAGTATAAGGGTGAGGCAGAAATAGTTCTGCATAGATGGGTTTTCTAGAGACATAACCAACCACTTTGATCTCACTACTTCCAGCCTTATGACAACAGAACCACTGGGTCAGGTCTAGCCTGTGGAGGTATGTTTGAAATGATGTGGAAATTTGCACAGACTAAAAATGACTTATATCTGAGAAAATACAATGTTAAAGGGAGGAAAGAAGGAAATTAACTTTTATTGTGTACTTTCTTTGTATCAGGTAATTTATACACATAAATTCTCATAAAATTCTAGAAGTCACTATTAGCGTTCTTATTATGTAGGTAAAAGAATTAAGTTTAGAGAAGTCAAATATTTCCCCTACACTCATTAAACAGTACATTCACATGTACATTTTACATTTTAATAGTACACTTTAACAAGCTTGTGTACCTTGTAAATGGTGATGGCCAGATTTGAGTCTTCCACCCCTCATTCTTACACTATATTCTTCTATGTGTATAAATTTGCTATGTGTGCTATTAGTAAATAGATACAAAATTGTGTGGGACTCTTGTAACCCTGCATACTAACTAGGACAGTGGTACCATTTTATAAGAAAGTATATTTTCACTTCAATATCCAATTTATTAAGAGGAAATCAAAGTTAAAGATACATCAAATATTATATATTGGGATCTAGTTGCATTACAGTGATAACACACAGCTGAATGGAAAGTAAATGGAACCAGAAAGATAGAACAATTACCTAAAACTTAAAATAATATTTACACTGTAAAAGACTATATATAGATTACCTTCATGAATTTCTAGTTCAACACCTGAGCATCCCTTATTTTATACCAGAAATATGAGGACTTAAGAAAATGAAACAACGTACCTTAATATATAGTTGTCTTAACACACACATATAATTTTTCAAAGCAGACTTCTCTGGGATGTCAAGGTGCCCTTCAATAATTGCAGGACCACCTTAGTAAGCTATCATTATGAAGATTAATTATTTGTTTAACACTGATGGGTCTGGCATTGTACCAGGCATAAAGAATATGTGCTCAGAGCTCAAGAGACACACGATATAAATTAGAAAGACAAATAGGTATTTTAAAAGCTCAAAGGGTGATTAGACCCTTGAAATGTAAGTCACCATGTTCACATTTATTTTTTTTTAATGTTGTTTTCCCCTTTTATTGCCTTACAGCTCATAAATACCATGGAGATAAAAAAAAAAAAAAGACAATAAGAGCATTTGTGAAACTTCATGCAATTACTTGAGAATATTATTCATTTTAGTGAGTTTATTACTGGACAGCTGTTTACAAATTTAGGAGCAGATTGTTTCATGGATGAATGAATTTTGGTTGAAGAAACAAGAACATGAGGGGCCTTTGAAGTCCTTGATGATAATATTCATACTAACCAGTGTCTCATAGTTCCCCATAGGGAACAGTTGCTTTTTCCACACCAGTTGATTAGTAGTAAATGCTGTCTGAATTCTCCTGACAATGTATAGGAAATAAAAGATATCTTTAGAGACACTGAAAGCCCAGATATCCATATGGAGCCAGAAAAAAAAAAAAAAAGTTTTCAGACTTTCATGTTGAAATACAGTATGGTTTAAAACTCCCACAGGCTATTTTCTACTTGTCAAATAGGTTGTATTCATCTAAACCATTTTATGCCCCCACAAAAGAAGTACCACTTTTTAAAAATCATTGTAAGCACAGATTTGTAATCATCACAACTGATTTCAAATCCCAACTCTGTCTCTTATGTATATATGACTTGAGCAAATTATTTAAACCTGAGAGACACTGTCTCGTTATGGAAAATATAAATGATAATACCAATATCTCAGAGTTATTTTTAGGATAAAATGAGTTGTTTAAAGTGAGTTATTTTTGTAACAACAACAACAAAAAAAGCCAGCACAATGCTTGGCACAACATAGGTGCTCAATGTATATTAGATATAGTTATTATTATTACTATTCCTGTTCTCATGTATGTATCTTAATCAGTTTAAGGTGGGTGGGCATCACCAATCTGTGATGTCCTGAATAGGACAATAAAGACAGAGGAAGAGAAAATCTGCTGTCTATGCTTGACTACTTGAGCTAGGACGTCCGTCTTCTGCTCTTGGACTGGGACTTATATCATGAGCTCCCTTCATACTGAGGCCTTCAAGTAGTTCATGGGACTACTCAACCTCCAAAATTATGTGAGCCAATTCCTTATCTATCTGTTCATCATCTATCTGTCTATCTATCTATCTATCTATCTATCTATCTATCTATCTATCTATCTATCTATCTCTCTATCTATCATCTATTATCATCTGTCATCATCTATCTATCATCTTTACTATTAGTTTTTCTAGTGGATCTGTTTCTCTGGAGCACTGTGACTGATACAATCCTTTTCAAAAGAGTCACCTACCAAGACGAGGATACCTTTAGAGTAGTGTTGAAACAGCCTACTACCGTACTAGACAGACAGTAGTTAAGGGATCATATGGAAAGGGAAGTTCTGTCGTAAATCTAAATCGGACAACAAAAAACTCAAAAAAAAACAAGTAGAATATTTGTCACAGCAGAGAAGAAAAATGTTATAAAATGAGTTTGAGGTCATTGATAGAAAAATAAATGAACAAAATACATCTTCTGCATTAGTTGAGGCATATAACTCACAATCTTCTCCATCAGCAGCTACTCATTTTTTTCCTGAACCCAGTAGTATTTCATTCAATTTTTATCCTTAGAAGAGAGAACTAGTTATTTGAGATAAAATATATGTTAAGTAGAATAGAAGGCATAAAAAACTTGAATTATAGTAACAGTAGAAACAGTTGGAGGAAAAGCTGCAAATTGGGTCAGAGAGGAAAATAATTCATTTGAGATTTGAAAGTGGGATAGTGGGGAATGAAAATAAGGTCCAAATTTGGAAAGACACAATGAATAGCAGAAATGAGGAGATCAATTCTAAATGAAAGTTTAATAAAGAAAATGATCCCATTGTCCAAACCGTTTCTCAAGAAAGTATGAAGAGTGGATTATTGATCCTGTTAGTAAAAAGGTCTAGATCCCATTGGCCTAAAAGTTGCTTAAAAAGAAAAAAAAACTTGCTTTTTAAAATTTAACTTACAATTTGCAAAACAAATTATCATACATTACCTAATTAAATCTAAAAATGGATAAGAATACCCAGGAAGAGCCTAGTGGAAGAAACCCTAGGGGAAATGCCAGGATGGCTCAGAGAGTGGAGCACCCACTTGCAGCCCTGGGGTCCGAGAATTAAATCCCAGCTCCAGCCTGAGGCAACCCATATGTTGAAATGGAGTGTACCTCCAGTTCAGTTCTCACCAAGCCAGTCCTCCTATGTGGGAGGTCCTTGGCTCACGGGGCTGTGCTTCCCATGTGGGAGGCCCCTGGGCCTGGTTCTTGCCCTGCACAGCCGTGCACCCACCTGTGGAATGAAACCATGTAGAAAACTAATGATTTGTAACTGTGGACACTGTTCTGGGCCCTCCCCATTCTCTCTGTCTCTCTCTGTCTCTCTCTTTCTGTAAAAAAGAACGAAAATAAATCTTTTATAAAACAAACAAAAAACCTAAAGTAACCTTCCCTTAACCAGAATAAAAGAGAACTTCAGGAAACGTGAGTAGCGATAATTCTCAAAGAGAGAGACCAAATGGAACTTCTTTGCCTGGATATCTTCACTGATGGCCTTGTAGTTCCCACATAAAGAATATCTTTGATGAAGTCACATTCTACTCTTTTTTATTATTAAATTATTGGGCTGACATTGGTTGGTAAAACTTATATAGGTTCCAGGTGTACAATTTTACATTACATCATCTATGTGTTGCATTGTGTGCTCACCACCCAGAGTCAGTTCTCCATTCATCAGTACGTATTTGATGTTTCCACCCTCCTCTCCACAGCCCCTTTACCCTCAGGTAACCCCTAAACTATTGACTGTGTCATTGAGTTTTGTTCCTTTGTTACTTTTAGTTTCATATTCCACATATAAGTGAAGTCATATGTTTCTTTTTTTTTTTTTCAGTCTGAATTATTTCGCTTAACATGATGGTCTCAAAGTCCATCCGTGGTGTCTCAAATAGCAGCATTTATTTCATCTTATCACTAAGCTTGCATTCTACACTTGATACCTGTCCTATTTATGAGAATTCCCTAAAATCTTGGCCCTTTGTTGGTATAAGAAATGACCCTCTGATAGTAGTATCACTAGTCATCATGATTTTTTAGTGGCTTGTTTCATGTGTACAGTAGCTGCTTTTAATTCAATGCCTTGGATGATTTCCCAAAATGTGGTATTTAAATAGTGTTAGTTTTTTGTACCAATTACTCATTGATTAGCTCTTCCACAGATGAGAAAATGAGAAACCAGTATAGGCATATATAAAACCTGGCAACTAACCTACTTGGACAGAATTTTGTACAGCATCAGCTTTACCTCTAACACCCTGTAGCTGTAGCATATATTTCCACCATATAACCAGTACATCACAGTGTTTGATTGCAACTTCCTTTTATTAGAGAAGCTGGTTATTTCCTCTTATTTACTTCACATACAACATTTCCACACCAGATTTTAAGAGATGAGTCTCATTTTTTTTTCTCCTCCATATTTCACATGGGTTGTGGCCTTGAGATGTCTATATTTTAAATGCTGTCCTCCTACAATAAGCTGTTTCTCTTATTCACCAGTTTGTCCTCACAGTCTTAGTCATAAGTAGTAATTGCTCCTTCCCTGAATCCATTCTATCCATGGAAACTTCCTCTTTAACCATTATTCCTCTTTTTCACTGTCCTTGAGTAGTCCTATAGCGTCCTCAAACTTATACACTGCTCCTATATTTTTTTCTACCTAGAAAGAACTTTGAAAGGAAAGAATGACATGTGATTAATTACATGAAAATTCATGCATTTTTTTTCCCCAAAGCATTCTTTCATGGGGCAAACACAGATTTAAAATTGAAGACATAAGCTGTGTGATTGTTCCTTCATTAAAACAAACAAAACACAAAAACATTGATTTTGCATAATGCTCAGTATAGTGATATGAGGAGACAGATTAAAATGAATAAGAAGTAATAATTACATACAAGAAACTTACCATATGGGGTACAAATAAGAAAATGTCACAATAAATAAAATGTAACCAGAGTTGGGTAAACCTCAGGAGAGTTCTAAAAAAGGACCTATAGAGGAGCATGCTAAATAAAGTGGATCAAGACATGCTTTAGAAACAGGATGCATTTGGGATTGATGGAATAAATAGTAAAGGAGAGAGGAAGAGACAGAGAGGTTGGGGAAGGCATTTCAGAGAGAAAGTTGGAGAGAAGACATCAAAATAGGGCTATTGGAGAATAGCAAATAAGGAATTTTGGATAAACATTAAAATAATGGAGTAACAGCATACAGCAGGTATAGCACTAGAGCTACGTCATGAAGAGCAAGTGTGCATGTGAAAGGGATTCATACAATTGATGAGCAGTGATAGCCAGTAGCAGTGTTAAAACAGCGAAGTGGCATGATCTACATTTATCAATCAGCCTATTCAACTGAATAACACCACTTAGGAGAAAAGAATTGTTATAGTACAAAAAAATATTACCAATGTTATGTTAACATAAATTTGTTATTGGAATTCTTGGGAAAAATAACATTATATTGAACAATTGTGCTGCTTAACAGGATAGATGTATTACCAGTTCATAATGATATAGCCTAGAAATAGTCATGTAACAGCGAACTCACTGACCGTAACTTATTATGATTCAGAAAAAATTTCAGAAACTTGCAGCATCTGATTCATTATTATTCACAGAGGCTGTTTACAAGTTTATTAGGACTATTTCACGAAGTAGTTTAGATAAATATCTACAGGGATCATTTTTTAAATATATATATGAAAGCTGCCTGGAAAAAACCCAGCCATAAATGCCTCTATTTTTTATGTTATTTGGCTGGATACTTTCTGGATGGTACTTATATACTCATAGATGTTAACCAGTAACTGCAGCAGCATCAAAGCTAGGAGCACAATTTACTCATGCAGACATTAAATTTTAATTTTTCCATAAGTGAACTCAGTTTATCCTGGTTCCACATAGTTTAGCTTCTGATAATGTTGAAAAGACCTGGATGTTGCTACATCAAGCTAACTCAGTCATTTCTGGTTGAAATGTACTCTCTCTTAGGTAAATATTTAAACAAATTTAACATTTCAGTCTCTCACTATTAAAAATTCAAACTTTGTATCTGGACTGTTTCCTACTCTTAGAGACACCTTTCTCAGAATCTTTCTTAGAACTTGTCCAAAGGTCAAAGAATTGTTAAAACGCGCGTGCGTGCGCGCACACACACGTATTGAGGAAGGAGATTCTAATCTTCAGTTCGTGCTGCTGACCTTCCCCCTTCCCTCCCCCGCGTATCTGCACTGGTTTTGAGGTTTCCTCCTTTATCGTAAGTGAATCCGCTGCTCACGTCAGGGATCATGGCTTCTCTTGGCACATGCCCCGCATCTCTCACCACAATGGCTACTGAGAGCTTAGTTACATGCTTCCCAAAAGGCAGCACCCACTCATGTGAGGATTGCCACGTCAATCTCAAAAGTTCCCCGATGACCTACAGACTATTTCTGTGTCTGACTGGAGTCAAAGGGGGTTGGGAAAGTTCATCTTCTCTGTCTAAACACACCGTAGACTTTCCTGATGGCCAGAGCTGCTCACGTGGCTACTGGGCCACCTGCAAGGCAGAAACCTCAGAGTGTACGCTCATGCTGTTAGAGTTTTGTGATTTCCTCTCTCCTCCCCACCCCTGACCAGGCAAGGGGTGGGGAGCGCTCTTGCGCTGTTTTAGCAATCCAGGCAAACTCTGCAATCTACAGTCACATTCACTAAATTCCCCTCCCAAATTCCTTCTCCCATCTCAGGAAAACTTTTATATACAGTAGACTCTCAGTTAACCTGCACCCATGGGAACTGGCAGATGCCTGATACACATAAGTAGACTCTCTGTTAAGCAGTCCTTAAGCAACCAGTGCTTGCATTCTGGTTAATAGAGAGTCTACTGTACCTTCTTGGCTCTGCCATGGAAATCTATCCTTACCTCGTATCCTTTATCTTTCTATAGTCTCTGACATATACCAAGAAATTGATATTCTTAGATTTCCTAAGTACTATTCAATATTTAAAAGGAAACTTGGGATTCAGAAAAATCCATTCTTCTCATGTGTGTGGCTCTTAACAACTGAAAGCCCTTGGCTTTCAGACTACTGTTTCTTCAGTGTTCTTTTTCAAAGTTTACCTACACAGTCAAAGCTGAGCAATGACGGATATGTTCTTATAGAATTTTCTTGTTGTCCAAGAAAATAGTATATGGAAAATAGTTGGCAGTGTCTGACTTATGGGTTTTAAAATAGAGGTAAATGTATAGAACATAACATAGCAAATTATTATGGAATGGGTATCATGACCCATATATTGAGATCTATATATTATATAACTTGTATGCAGAGTCTTAAGAAACTGTTCTAAAAACAACATTTTTATTGTTTTGATACTATTAACTGATATATCAAAGTTTTATTTTACCAGTTTGAACTTTTTGTACTACATCAATTGCTCCCATGCAACTAATTCTTCAATATGTGTTAACTCTATAGAAAGACAAAAAAAGATTATTAAAGCAAAACTAGTTTCATGAGTTTATGCCTTTCACAGGACTACGTAGGGTAAGAAGTGGGTTTACTGTTTTTGTTCCACTTCCAAGACTGGCTTTAGGTTACACTGGACTGGAAATAGTAACAATCTTAACTTTTTCTTGATAATTCTCATCAGATATGCATTCCTCAAACACATGTTTAAGTTTGGCTTAATAAGGACTCTAAATAGAAGAGTACATCAGAGAGTTGTTCTCCCTTGCTACTGATCTGTACACAACCAAAATAAATAAAAACACATCTACCATTAAAATAAACCTTATAGCTTATAGTCAAGATTAAATTATTAATTTATATTTTTTATTACCTAGGTTTAGTCATATTCCCCTGCATAAGCATTAGCTTTAGCTACTTGTGACTCTTGTTTCTGTCTTCTTGTGTAAGAGTTTGAGATTTATATGCTTCAATGTACAAAGGTGAGTGTCCACATTAACTGTTTGTAGCGACTAGAAAATGGTACTCAGTTACCTCCTTGCAATGAAAAGATCAACTGTAATGTTAATTATTTTAAATGCTTTGATCTAAAAATGTAGTCTTTATAATTAACTTAAAAGCAAAAGTTAGAAAATAGAGATAGAATGATAGAATTATTACTTGTTGATGCAGGAGGGAGTCTTAGAAATTTTCTAGTCCAGGGTTTGGCAAAGTGCAGCCTGCTGGTGAAATTCAGTCTTATCCATTTGTTTACAGATTATCTGTGACGGCTTTTGCTCCAGAGTTGAGTAGTGAAAACAAAGTCCAAGATCACATGGTGTGCAAAGCTGAAAATATTTACTACCTGTCTCTTTGCAGAAAATGTTTGCCAACCACTAATTTACTTCAGCTTCTCTTATTATGTAGGTGTGGATATTGAGTTCAGGAGAGGTTAAGAGAATGAAGAAATAGATCCCTTATCTCTTCTCTCAAAAACTAGAAAACTCAAAAAACAAAATTCAAGTAAAACTTCCTTTTCTATTAATTTAGTAAGTCTAAGCTCTTCTCTGCTCAGACCAATTACTCACTGGCCCTGAAAATAAGTGTCATGTACTTTTATGATTATGCCACTGCTCATGGTCTTCCATCTGTTTGGAATGTCATTTCTTCCTGCCTTGTCTGTCGGGAAAACTCCTACTTATTCTGTAGGGTCCAAATCAATGTCGTATCATCTCAGTAGCTTTCCTTGAACTCCTTAAGCAAAAATAATGACTCTCATCTGTACTCTTTTTAAAAACATAATATTTCAAGCTGACATACTTAAGAAAGAATGGATAATGCCATTTAATTATATATCTACAAATGGTTGCAATGGTAAATTTTATGTTACATATATTTTACTGCTATTAAAAATAAATAATAATTTTTTAAAATGAGCCTTGTTCTTGTACCATTCTGGAATTCTGGTATGCACACTGGGGACCCAGTTTCACAGTAAATGTCATTAGTCTACCCTTTTTAGGAACTTTTTTGGTAACATACCTGAATTTTACATACCAGAACGCTGAGAGAAAGAGAAAGAGAGAAGGAGAAATTAAGTGAACAATTTTTCTGTTCTGTCATTAACCACCACCCACTCCTTAGTAAGACTAAGCTACTTACAATACCTATTTGTCAGAGTTCATTCTAAATTTTCACCTTTCACCATCATTCTGGTCTTTTTATCGCTGGTGTTTGTTTGCATACTGTGCTAGATGGATCGCCACTCTAAAGCCTATCATTGAAGTAGGAATCACCGGCTTTCTAGCTGCATACATTATACAGCAAACACAGATTCTTCATTCTCTTTATCTGCAATTGAAAGCTCAGACTTAGGAAAAAGAAATAATTATTTTAATTATAAAACAAACAGCCCAGACTATTTGTCTTCATGGGTAACTGCACAAATTTGAAAAAGTGCAAAAATATAATTTTTTGGCATTTCTATAAGTGCCTCCTGCTGACACAGATGCAATATTTGTTTGCCTTTACTGAATATCAGATTTTAAAAAATCTTATCATTGACTGAGAATTCTGAACTCTCTTATTTCCTGTGTTCCTTTAATCTCTCTTGACAGTGCTAATGGGAGAAAAAGATAAGAAAGGAAATAGAATAGACTTATATGAGGATCCCTTAATTAATTGTTTCATACATACCTTCATAAGAGTTATTTATATCCACATGGTAATAATTGTCTATTTAAGCATGTGCCTCCTTCTGTGGCTTTAAGATATATTTGGTGAGACTCTAATTTATTCACCTTTAAACCCTCACACCTAATAGATGACCAGACATAAAATGACAAACACTGACTAGCTAAGGAGAGAAAAAAAGTCAACTGAATGTGAACTTAAGAGGTCACACCTAAGAACTAGAAGAACTCAAACATTTACAAGTTGAATCCCAAGTATCTAACCACCACTTGCCAAATTTTGTGTTTAGGGAATATACATAAAAAGCAGGTAATATAATAAAAAATATGAACTGAACATACTTGTGAAACAAATACTCAAGGTCATTAGTGCTTAAAGAAATGAAAATGAAATATTACCTTGAATGTGAATACTTCTCACAGGCTAAGATACTATAGACATTTTATTGTATATCTATTTAATGTAAGTTGGCTAAACTTAAAAAAAAAAAATTTGACTAAATCTATCAACAGCCCTAAATATATGTACATGAGTTCTAACAATTAAGTTAGCAAACTTGCCACCGTGTGCTTGTGTTGGCAACACTGTACAAGCAATTCCATGAGGTTTTATAACCTTGGTTGATTGGAATCTCCCCTCTGTGTTTGTGCTGACATGTGGTGATGTCTTGCTGAGTGGCATTCATTATTGTTGTTGTATGTTTTTGGGTTTGCCAACACCTTTTGGAGAGGCAAGACAATGTTTCAGGCCTTGTTTTCCCTGGTGATGAAACATGGATATACCAATACGACCCTGAGACAAAGCATCCAAGTGCACAATAGAAGTCAGCCAATTCTCCACAACTAAAAAATTCCATCAGTCCAAATCAAGAATCAAAATGATGTTGCCAAACTTTTTTGATACCATAGGGATTGTTTATTATGAATGTGTATAGACTGGACAGTTAACCAAGTTGACTATTTGGAAGTGCTGAAAAGACTGCATGAAAAATGTTAGACGAAAACAACCTGAACCCTCTTCAACAACTCATTGCTCTTGCATCACGACAATCCACCAGCTCACATTGGCATTGTCTGTGTGGAAGTTTTTAGCTGGTAAACAAATAACTGTATTAGAACACCTTCTCTACTCACCTGATCTGGCTCGCAATAACATTTTTTTCTACCCAAGATAAAATATTGAAAAGAAGACATTTTGATGACATTTTAGAAAAAGAGTTTCAAAATTGCTTTGAAGGGTGGACTAGGTGCAGTTTTGATGCGTAGCTTCCCCAGGGGAGTACTTAGAAAGTGACCATAGGTATAATCAGCAATGAGGTATGTAGCACTTTTTCTAGGATTAGTTCATGAACTTAATTGTCAGATCATGTATGTTTTCATCCAGTTATTTAATTTCTGAAAAAAGTCTATCCTAGAAAAATAATATAATTTAAAAAATTATGCACAAGATGTTCAGCTTGGTGTTATTTATAATAGTAAAACTTGAAAACCCACTAAATATAAATTTTGCTTCAATGTTTAAATAAATTATTATACATTTACTCAAATTATTTTTTATAGTTTGTTAAACGTATGCTTATAGATGGCTTAAAATAATTTGGAAGAAAGATTAACCCATTTCATTCTCCAAGAATGCTCGACAGAGGCACTTGAAGCTGCAGCAGTTACTCCAAGATAACTCACAGATTACAGTCCTAACCTTACCCCCAAAGTTTGCCATAAAATAGCTTGTTTTTATTA
>PVKE010024544.1:0-23729 GCA_004027555.1 Craseonycteris thonglongyai | reverse complement strand
AAAAAAAAAAAAAAAAAAAAAAAAAAAAAAAAGAAAGTAAACATACCGGTATTTAAATATATTTATTTAACCTAATATATATATATATATATTTTCAATCTATCATCATCTATATTTATATCTATATATAGTGACAAAGGCTATATAGATATAATGCTAAGGAAACATTCTAAAGCAAGCTTTAAATGTGGCCCAACATAAATTTGTCAACTTTCTTAAAACATTGAGATATTTTGTACATACACACCTTAGACACCTAGCCTTTCTCCCAGGTAATCAACAACCCTCAAGGCAAAAGAAGATACTAGCCCAGCCCTGACTAATTGCCTCAAGGTCCTAACCTCTGGCAGGCTAAATTATGTTGACATAAATTATGTTTCAGTTCCTGAGGCCTAAGGGGGACCAACCCTCTGACTACTTTCCCATGAGACCAGACAGAGGGATACTGGACCAGACCTCAGACCTGTCATCAAGACCTAAAGAAATGTGTTACTCCCCTTACCTCACCTCTGATCAACCAGCTCCCAGCATAATCCCAAACCCCCTAACACACAGTATATTGTGATCTTGCCCCATATAATCTGAAACCTCAGTGCCACTGAAGAGTCAGTTCTCACACCTTAGCTTCCCGTCTCTGGATTAGCCAATTCAATATTAAACTATGTTTCTTTCTATACTGCAAATTCCTGCTCCTGAATTTGTTTGGGCAAGTGCTCACAGGCAGATGGACTCAAAACATAGGGGTCTGGTAACGGTAGGACTAAAGAAAGAAATGTTAGTACTAGAGAATATTATATATTCTATGTATATGTGAAATGTTTGTTTCAGAAAAACTGAATATCCCAATGTGAAATAATGCTCTCAACAACCAACTTCAGGAATTCTAGTATTCTGATTACTATATAGACTAAAAATACTGGAAAAATCCAACATTGTAGTGATACACATTAGTCATTCTTTTTCAATAAAAAATTAAATTTGATTATTTATAAAATGTACTCCTATGTTTCAAAATAACAGCAAACTATTTTCATCTAAATAGTTTATTACTTTATATCAGGAAATATAAAAATTTCAAAATCTAGTTGTCTGTTTCTATGATATCATATTTTTAAATTTATTTTTAAAAATCTTATTAAGTAAAATGTATCCTTTTCTGTATACATATGTAATACTCTCCATATATTTATTTAACTCATAGAGCTATTAGTGGTTACTATAAGAAATTCAAGTACCTTGATATAAATGATTTATCTTTTGGGTATCTCTGTAGCTTATAATAGTTACATAGAGCTTGCTCAGATTTGTCAGGATCATTCTTGAACACTTCAGTAGTTTTCCTGTACAAAAACAATGCCAAAAGGGGGAAGCCAGGATGACTCAGTGGGTTAAGTGCTTGCTTTGCAGTTCTGGTGACCAAGGATTGAGTCCTGGACCCAGCCCATGCGGACCCATATGCTGACTGTGTGCTTACCACACAGAAGGCCCCCAGTTCAGTTCTTACCCCCCAGTTAGGTCCCTGAATTGAGGGGGTGTGCCTCCCATGTGGGAGGCCCCCATCCTAGTTCTCATCTTGCCTGGCCCCCGGCCCATCTGTGTGGAACCAAACCATGTCAAAAACTGATGACATACAACTATAGAGATTGCTCTGGGCCTTCCCCCTTTTCTCTGTCTCTCTCTCTATCTCTGTCAAAAACAATAAAATAAATCTTTAAAAATAAAATGCAAAACCAAAAAGAAAAATAAATTAATTTTTTATTAATTTATTAATTAATTTTATTAATTGAATATCTATTAAAAATAGATATTAGCCTGTGTCTGAGATAATAAGACTGCATTATACTGACAAAGGCAGAACAGCCTGAAAAAGTGGTTATCCTTCTATCTTTTCCCCTTACTCCAGGATGTATTAGAAGTGTCGCTAAGAGTGTGTTGGAAAAACTTACGGAGCATATGTGATGCACTACTTGGTCAAGGGAAAAAATATTCAGACTAGTATCATACTTAAAATGTTCTTGAAGATACATTAGATTTGACTCTTAATTTTTGCTAAATTCTACAATGTCTGTGCACATTATTAATTCTAATAAAAAAATAAACCAAGTCATAGGTCTATTTCTTGATACAGATCTGGCAATTAGTATTCATATTCATCATAGAGACATTTTTCCCCACCAGAGGAAGTCATTTGCTGACATTTCGATTGAGAGATTAGCAATTATAGACAATTGGTATCTAAATGAGTTGTGACACCTAGGAGAAAAACTACTGATTTAAAATTTTCTTTCATCTGCCAAATCATTTCATTACTTAATTCTCAATGACACCTTTAATGGCATTTTTTATCATGATAAAAGTTACACAATCCAGAAATACCTTGGTCTTTTGACATGACATGTATTTTGACATAAATCAAAAACCTATTAAATTTGTAATTCACACCACATTGTAGGCCTCCAGTTCATTGTTCTTTTATCACTGGATGTCTATAATATCCAAGTTCTCCTCAAAATTTTTGAAAACTCTCTGACCTTTCTAAAAACAACATGTTTTATGATTATTTATTTTGTAAAGAGATTGAGAAAAGTTTATTCACTACAATTCCCTGGAGATTAGATAGAGGTAATGTAGACATTTGAAAAATCCTTTTGGCTATAAATTTATCTCTAGGGGGACTCGATTGTAGTGTACCTGCTTGACTACAAATACTGGCATTATGTGTAGCAAGGAAAGTTTCTATTATCAGGAGTGGGACTTTTAAATGGTTATAAAACTATTTCTAAATTAATAGAAGGAGACCTGACCCAACAGAGAGAGAAAGCAAAGTTGGGATGAAATAGAGGAAGGAATTCACACACTTTTTAAGGCATTCTATCTGCTACTACTTGTTGGAAATATTCCCTGGAAGCTAATATTTATCTAGGAAGCTGAGAAAGTAAGGTGAAATGGGGGGATTTAAGTAAGCTACTACAAATCCTTGTGCAAGTAGTGCCTCACAAAATGCACTTGGACTAGGGGTCGTCAAGGGCTGAATTCAGCAGAATATGCCCTGGGTCAGAGCTATGTCAGTCTGATGCAAAAAAAAAAGACCCATTGGACCTCTGGTTTACATTCGATGCCTTATCTAAAATTTTTTAATTAACTACTACAGTTAGGAACTTAAATCACCACCCTAGCACTACATTAAGAGTTTACCTTCTATTTTTTTATGAACACCTAATCCTTGGAACGTCACCTAGTAGTCGTAATTGTTGAAATTACTGAGAGTAGAATCATAGCCTTTGGCAGGAAATGAGCTATTTCATATTAAGTGGTCCAGAGAAATAAAAGCTTAATGTATGACATACTAGAGCAAATAAATGAATTGGGAATTTTCAGACTAGAAGTTGGATTTCAATCCATTCTTGACTGACATAAACATCTTTAAGAAATTCAACTCTTTAACCTAAAGGAAAAATTAGTTCCTCTTGGCAGATACTGAACTGATAAAGAACCCTATTCTAAATGTAAAGTGTCATGGTCACTATATAAAACAGTATAAAATTTCCTCAAAAAATTAAAAATAGAACTACTGTATGATCCAGAAGAAATAACATTCTCTCAAAGAGATATCTGCACCCCCATAATCATTGCAACATTATTTATAATAGTCAACACATAGACACAATCTAAGTATCCATAAATGAATAAATGGATAAAGAAAATGTGTAATATATATACAATGGAATATTATTTGGCCATAAAAAAAACAAGAAAACCTTGCCTTCTGCAACATCCTGTAATGATGCTGAGGCATTTTGCTAAGTAAAATAAGTCAAAGACAAATATAGTATGTTCCAACTTATTTGCATAACCTACAAAAAGTTGACTTTATAGAAATAGAGACTAAAATAGGTGGTTAGTGATGGCTGGGGGATTGGAGAATTGGGCAGAGGATACAAATTTTGGAAAGAGGATACAAAATTGGACAGAGGATGAAAGGATACAAATTTTCAGCTCCAGATTAAGGAAGTTCTGAGGATCTACTGTACAGCATGGATACTATAATTAACAATAATGAATCATATACTTTAAAGTCATTAAGATAGTAGATCATAAATGTTATCAGCACATGCAAAAAAAGCTAATTATGTGAGGGAATGGAGGTGTTAACTAACCTTATTGTGATAATCATTTTGCAATATATATGTGTATCAAATTATTACATTGTATGCCTTAAATTTGCATATGTTATATGTCAGTAAAGCTGGGGTGGGTAACAAAAGTACTTAAAGTATAAATGACAAGCACAAAAAAAAAAGAATCCTGTTTCACTTCACTTAATAAAACAGTACGTAGTCCCTTGAGGCTAAATAAATAAAGGACCATGGGCTGAGAACCATTTCTCAGAGTTAAAAACGCATAGAGATCCTAGAAGAGAATTCAGTGAGGGGACTGGAAAACTTATAATTTGGAGTCATAGTTGTAATAAAGTCCTAAGATATTTATTACAGATGTAGGAGCCCTCAGAAATAGAGAAAAAATTATGATCATAAATGGACAACTTCATGAATATGTTAAAAGCCAGTGAATTGCACACTTTAAATGGCTGAATGATGTTGTGTATGAATTATGTTTCAATAAAGTTACTTTTAATATGGAGGGACAATGAAAATTACTAGAGAGTTGCAGAATCTGGCAGTAGTATGTATAGTCAGTTGCAAAGCCTGAACCATGAACACAAGTGACCCTCAAATGAGATCCAATGCAGCAACATTGAAAATTTAAGATCAATCAGGGGGAAAAAAAAAAAAATGTTGCTATGAGAAACATAAAGTAAAAAATTACTGTAGAAATTCAGACTCATGAAATAATAAGACATATAATACCTCTTACATTCAAAAATCTGTTTTAAGTGCTTTATGTATAATAAATGCTTTAATCCTCATAGCAAAGCAATGAGGTTGGTACCATCGTTATTTCCATTTTATTAAGAAAAGAACAAAGGCACAGAAAGGTCACTATATTTGTTCAAGAAAAGGGTTAGCATATACAGTAGCCAAGACTTGAGCTCTGGTAGCCTGGTTCTAGAATCTTCCTTTAATCTCTATATATTATCTAAAGTAACACTAGGCACTGTGTAAACACTACCTTGGAAGCAAGGATGGCTCAGAGGGATAAGTGATTGTTTTATAGCCCTGGGGACTGAGGATCGAATCCCGGCCCCAGCTCCGGCCCAGGCCCCAGCCTGTGTGGACCCATATGCTGAAGTGGGTTGTGCTTCCCATGTGGGAGGCTTCCAGTTCAGTTCTTACTCCCTAGTTCAGCCCCTGGCTTGAGGGGGCGTGCCTCTCACATAGGAGTCCCCTGCCCAGTTTCTGCCCTGTGTGGCCCCGCCCACTTGTGTGGAAAGAAACCATGTCAAAAACTGATGGTGTACAACTATGGAGACTGCTCTGGGCCCTCCCCTTCTCTCTCTCTCTCTCTGTCTCTGTGTCTCTGTCTCTGTCAAAAACAATAAAATAAATCTTTAAGAAAACACTCAAATTTCACTAACTTGACAAAATAGAAATTTATTTCTCAGTCATATAAAATTCAATGTGTGTTTTCAGCTTCAAGACAACTTTCTTTCAAATAGTTGGTTAGGGACACATGCTCTGTCCTGTGGCCCTATAATCTTCAACATGAACTTCCAGGTGGTGCACTCATGTGCATCAAGCCAGAGTTGAAAATAACATGGCGAATGACAAATGGCAGGTTTTTATGACCCAATCCTAGGAGTGATATCACTTCCATTCATATTTTATTGGTTAACTCAGTCACATAAGTACATTTAACTGCAAGGGAGACTGGAAAGTATGACGTAGTGAGTTTTGCACCCAGGCAAACAGATAATGGTCAGATGCTCAGTCTATACACTATATCGTTATGCTAAACTTTCACTTGGGACTAAAGATTTATCTTGAAAGAGGCTTCTTCTCTGAGGTGATGTTTCCTTTGTTACAAAATTAAAATCATGCAATAAGACAGAGGCCATAGTTATAAGTTTTCTGGACTCAAACGAAGCAGGGTGGGCACAGCATTCCATTCATTTAACAGAAGACAGATAAGACATCTATCTATGTTCCTTTCCAGTGTGAGACTCAGACACAAGGACTGAGGTTTTGAGTCAAATGATGACAGGAGTATGGGCAGGACCTAAGCTAAGAATTCAGCTTGCCATCTAGATCACTTAATCTAGTGGTGAGTTTGATATAACAAAAATCCTATATGCTCTAGTCTTCCAGATTCCTCATTGGGTTTTCTGGCAGAAGAATCATTCTGACCAGCCAAGAATGGAGATCCCCATAAGCTAGGCATGATTGCTCCTTAAACATTAGCTACTACAAAACATGTTTTCCCTGAATGTGACTCAGAGGAAACCATTACACAACCACTACAGAAGAGCACGAGTCAGAGAAATGTCAAATGCCATGCTTTTTCTGTCCCCCTGATGAAAATTTGTGCAACAAAACTTGCTAGGAAAATGGTGCTTTTATTTTTTGCTCAGAAAGAGATATTTTTTAAATGTGTTCCCCAAACTTCTTGAGTGTCTGGAGAAAGCAGAATACCTGAATATTGGGAGGTTTACAAAACTGGAGTATTGGAATTTGGAAAGCTTTTGATTATGAGGGATTCTAGGGTGAGCTGCCATTTGGTTTAGCCACTGGGCCTGGGATTTCCAGCTTTAAAATTAGGATAGTTCTGGGCAAATCAGAATAAGTTGGTTACTTTAGATTAATTTCCAAGCTAAAAGTGGGTTTGATGCTACTGAATACTTTACAATGTGACCCTCCTTGCTGTGATTAGATTCCTGGTGGTTGAAACAAAAGATAAGGCCGAGTTTTGCCTCTTGGTTGATGGAGAAAAGATCTACATGTCCTGTGTAGACAGGACTAATCAGAAGGTTTGGTCATGGGCCTTTGTTGTGAAACTGACATACCTCAACCTCTGAGGGCCAGAAAAATCTTTATAAATACTTTCACTGCACCTTTTTCATTTATAAGTTCCTTCTGTTTCTCTTTGGTTGCCAAAATAAAAATGTTGTAAAATATTTAGGCAGTTGCAGAGCAGTTACAACCCATCTTACTTTGAGCAATCAAAGCTGCTTAGTTTCTTATATTCCATTTATTTTCATAATAAGTTGTCAAAAATCAAGAAGTAAATTTATACATAAGAAATGAAAGTGCAATGACTATAATAAATGAGAAGTGAAGTGAGATTTCAAACTTTCCATGTCTTGCCTCCTTATTTTAGGATACATTTTTTTTTCTTTAGTCATCTGAAACAAAGTTAAAATGAGTGGTAAACCTTTAGGATTACAAAAACCATTAGTCTAACTAGCTTTGGGAAAATATAATAGTCACCGCTATATTCATTGGAACGTTTCTTCTGTGTGCCCTCAAATTAATGAATTTCGATTTCCTAGGTTACTGAATAAACTTGTCATCAAGCATCAATCAGTAATGATTTATTGAGCATCTAAATATAACTTGTGTAATGTGCACACCTTTTTAAATAAAAACATATCTAGATGTGTTTAAATATGTCATTTTACAAATCATTTTTCCCAAATTTTAAACATGTTTTATTTCCTTACAATTCAAATACACTTCTTTTCTTTTTTTTTATATACCCAGGGAACATGATTATTTTTTATGAAAACAATCACTTACACCCATCCTGTTTCTACAGGGTGTTAACTACATTGAAAGTGTAACATCACCGCTGTTTGAGGAGCCAAAAAAGATTTACTGGGGCAGACAGTTGACCAGCTAAAAGGTGGCTCCCACAGGAGGAGGGAAGAGTTCTTCCTAGCTAAGACAGAGAATGGGGAGTCCCAGCCAGGGGGAGTCCCAGGACCTTAGGAGATGAGACAGGCCCTTGCCCTCCCACCTTCCCATTCCTGGTGCCCTCCCCAACACAGCCCCAGAAGTGACTTAGGTGTCTGACATACATGACTCAGTCTGTCCTTTCAGCTAAGTGCAAATGAGTAGCTTGAACCTGCCAAGCAATAGGAATGATAGCAACTGTCCAATGTCAGCAAAGTGAGTGTGGTGACTGTCCCCAGCAAGTTAGGCCCCAGGAGACAAGTCAAAGGCTTTGCTCATTGGGCATATTGCCATGCCCTGTAGCACACCATGCCCATTACATACAAGGATTGTGGAGCAAGAGAACATGGTACCAGCAACTCACTCAAGTTTCTGGAGCTTCCTTCCCTTGGAAAAGCAGTGGCTAGCCAAGCAGCCCCCTCAGCAGCTGGAAGCAGATCTATCCTTGGCCACCATCCACTACTTCTTTCTCTAGCAGAGAACCCCAAAGCAGTATGTTCTCACGGGAGAGGATGGGGGCACGGGGCACACAGACAGACAACTTTAGATTACAAATGCAGCCGCATGTTTTCAAGTTTCAGGGCTGAGGCTGGAACACCTGTGACCTAGGGGAAGGCCTCCCTCCAGGTTTCCACCCACCACCAGTGGCTCAAGCATTGGGACAGGGGAAGGCATGCTCTCCCTGGCCCTCTGGATAGCTCACTGCTCCTATGATGTCACCTGCTGTCCACCCTGGCACAGACACACATTTTGCTAGAAGAATCTCACCTGGCAGCGTGTTTTCTGTCTTAAGCAGGAAGAAGGACCAAGGTGGTGGAGGGGTATGGAGCACACCAAAACAGCATTGTGTAGTTCTCTCAGCATTCCTCCTCAAAAATTCAAGTGATAGGCAAACTGACTTGACAGAACGTCGTGATACCCACTGAGCAACACAGGCCATACTTCGGGATGATTCCACAAGCCACACCTCCTAACCATGGACTGCCTCAAAATCATTTTGATAGCAGCAAGTATTTACTAAAAGGTAGTTCTCCTTGCTAAAGATTTTCAACAGATCTCCACATGAACAAATGCCAATGTTTCAAGGTTTTGTCAGTACTTTAAACTATATTAAGTACTAGAAAAGTAACATTGTACCCCTTGTTTCCAAAATCTATGTAAATCTTTTATTAGTTTTTACCTTGAATAACTTGAATTCTATTTTATCAAGTATAACTGTACAAAATTGTGACCAGAATGCACTGGGTTTTTGTAGACACAACTGTGATTGTAAGGTAAAGAAATTCTGGAGTATTAATATATCAGTAAATTATTTTAAAGATTCATCCAAGATTTTATTTGAAAAACAAATGTATTTTTGAGTCTTTCCTAGAGCAGTTAATGTTTGATGGTTAAATTTTTTCAACTTTAGCAACTCTGGGGAAAGAAGCTTCCATATATTGTATGCTTATTACATTCTGGATATAAAACTTACTTTGTCGGTCCATCAGCATGATTCGCTCTGATCCAGGAAGAATCATACTGTAGGTTCAATCAGTTTATAAGTACCCAGTGGAGAAATCAAAACATATCTGGTTAACAATTAATTTGCCTTTCAAGCCATATAACACTGCTAATTTTAAGAATCATAGAATGTAAGAATCATCAAAGAAAACAAAGATTTACATTTATGAATACTTTTTACACAGAGAAAAAAATGAATGCAATATTTGGAAGTGGAGAGGTAAAATAAACATGCAAAATACATCAGGTGCCTAAGTGCAATATATATTAGGACCTTTCATGTTAAAAATAGTATCTGATAGCCATGTTATACAAAAGCTTTCACAGTAGAAAGCTCTTCTGAAAGAAAGGCTGTATTGGGCCAAATACTGGCCAGAAAAGGACCAGGTCCTGGGGTATGAAGCCTAAACTACCAACAGCAGGACTGGAAGAACCTGGCAACAGGCCACTGTCCCAGAGCTGAGGAGGTCTTCTATACATTGTCATGGGGAAGAAGGATGTAAGTTGTTTTGAAAGAATTTCCATTGTCTATGATAAAGGAGGTGGGAAAAGGCTAAGCAGGGTCAGTTCTAGGGTAGGTGCACAGTTTATAAGGAAGACGTATTTACTACTTTTGATTGATGATAGGTAATTAGTCCTGGAAGATCATGCATAAGAAGGATATGGTGGCATCTGATGTTCCTGCAAAAGTTGATTCAAAACTCCAACATACATTCAGCAGCAGTCTATAGTTCTCTTTCTCTCACTCTCCAACTCATTGTAATTTAATTTAGGACAGCTCAGAATTTTTTCTCCTATCACCCAAATCTTTCAAGTACTATGGAGGAAATATATATATCCTTTATGCAAAATTCATATAGAAAATACATCTGTAATCATATCTGAAAAATAAATAATAACAACATAAGATGCCCAGAATTTCAGGAGTCAAATCTTCCTCTCATGACATGTTTAGAGCATTTCTTCATGTTATAATCATATAAACAATCCTGCTGTTCTTACAAAATTATAAAGTTCCATCACAAACTGGAATGAGTTGCATTACCAGTGGACCTTCAGACACTTAACACCAGTAGATAAGGTCTTTTGAAAATGAATGTAGAGTTACTAGGCTTACTATTTGCTGATAAGAAAAGAGGATTGTCATTTCATTTTCTCTATTTGCATTTTTCATAACGAACACTTGAAATACCCACAGCTGAGAATGTGTTGCTTTCAAATTCAAATAAACAGATGAACCATATCTTCCTCATACAATATTCATTCTGTTCCTTTATTGACTCCACTTTCTAAATAGCAGGTCACATTAGTATCTTCTTTTTTTTTTGGTATGTGAAAGAAAGGCATTCAAGTGTCAGACATTTACTGCTAATCCATAACTTCAATGATCAGAAAATGGGACACTGGTAACTCTTACTTAGGGGGTTTATACTTGCTTCTAATTTAATCTCCTACTGTGACTGTTGCTCAACATCAAAATAACTCAAGTAGTCTTCATCCGCCAAGAAAAAAAGAAAAATGGAATTTTTAAAAGGAAAGCTTACTAAGAGAATTTCTACTGCTCTGACACATCTCTAAGAAAAATAACTTAAAAGTTAGTTTTCAAGTGATTAACATTGATTAATTCACAACTAAAAAGTTCATTTACATAATTTTAGAATATATAATTAACTCTGATTGCTGAACATTTCAGACATAGAGTTTCAATTTTTGAGGTTTTCTCCCTCTCAATATATTTACTATTTATAACCATACTTAATGTAGCTGAATCAAGGTTCTAGTGGTCTGAGTATTATAGATATAGGGAGCCCAAAGAGTGTAGAGGTTAGACCCACAGCTTTGGAGTCACAGATCTCAGTTCCAATATTGACTCTAGCACCTACTATTTAGCCTATCACTACATCAATAATCAGTTCCTGGTATAATTATTGTCAGAATAATGTCTTTTAGAATTTTTATCATTGCCATTATATAAATTTCAAGGTCATGATAAATTTATAGAACACTTAGTATTTTATTCGGTCTCACAATTGGTGGACCATGGAAGCAGCGAGGGATGAGGTGGGAAAGGCAACTAAAGAGACCATTTCTCCAAAATGTCTTCTCATTTCTTAAAAGCATGTATCTACTGATAGCAATGCTAAAAAACTTATATATGTTTTGTGCTTCATATTCGACAAGCATGTTTGTATTCATATCTTTTTTTAAGTTAGTATGTTCCAATGCAAGTCATACAGAGAATGGTAGGTAAACAAAGATTTAACAGAAGGTATATGTGACTGGCAAACAAGTAGCAAAGAAGAGATGCAGTAGCTGGAAAATTATAACTTTAGTTCAAATTTCATTAATATTACAATAAGTAGAAATAGTAAATAGGTGCTTATAATAATAGCAACTAACATTAATTGAGTGCCTTTTTGAGGCAGATCCAGGTTTACTGAGGATGAAAACTTACATGGTTTGTATGATCACGTATAAGAAAAGAACACAGGTTATAAATACAAGGTTAGGTACATAGTTTTAAAAATGTGTCTGTGAATTTGAGGGGTCTTGAAGCTTTATTAGCTTCTTGGTAAATCTATGTTTGATGCTTCTCATATGTCCAGCTCAGTCCAAAATCAACAAAAAAGATGCTATAGCAAATGATATGAACTCAGACAGTCTCAGTCCATACCTTGGCTTTGCTCTACAAGATATATCAATCTAGGCAAAATCCTTTTTTTATTTTATTTTCCTCTTTAATTCTAATTTTTTTTTATTTCACAGTGATGCCCAGTTAACTATGCTGTTGTGAGGCTGAAATAGGAGATATATATATATATATATATATATATATATATATATGAATAAAGGCTGTCCAGAAAAAAATCCAGCCATTGTTAATATAATGAAAATGGTTACACAGCTAGATACTTTCTAGGCAGCCCTCATATATACATAAATGTGGGGTGGGGGGGAGTGCTAAGTAAATTCATCATCATTAACATTATTATTAATAGTTTTTATTATTTTACTTATAAGCAGAGGAAATTGTGAAATTTGACCACCATTCATATAGAATAAGTAAAAGCAATGCCATTCAAAATTTGTCTGACTGCATAGTCCATGCTCCTAATTATGTTACTCTCTTTGGAACTCAGAGTGGAAATGGCAGTTCTGAAAATATCTAAAATTTTGGAGATAAAAGGTATGGGTATTTTAGCACTCTTTCTTTGTTAAAGAATAAATAGTTTCAAAGAAGAACTAAAACCTAGAGAAGATATCAATTTATATTCATGAACCAAGGCCAACATCAAATATCAAGAAAATACATTTATAAACATGCTTAGTAAAAACTCAGATACTGCACTGCTACTCAGGTTTTCTTGCATCTCTTATATGGTCATTCATTTCACTGAGGTCTATGGTACTTATTTTTCAATATTTTTCCATTAAAAAAGATCACTTTAGTCTTAAATAAACTTGCTTAGAAAACTGGCATTAAGATATTTTTCTAAAGAAAATCCAGTATAATACCTGTTTCCATCTGACATGAGGCGTTTACCTAGCAAGGCAGACAATAGCGTGGACTGTCTGAGTTTAAGCCTGGGGCCCACACACCTCAATCTTTCCCCCTTTTACTAGTTATATGAATTAATGAAGTTATTTGATGTCTCTCTGAACCTTGGTATTCTAAAATGGAGTTCATAATAAACCAACATCATTGGTTTGTTCTGAGGATTAAATTAGTTAATTTATACAAAGTTCTTAGAGTGATATCTGGAATATGGGGTGAGCACTCAATACATATAAGCTACAATGTCTTACTTGCTACTTTAAATACATTTGTTCCTTTTAATTCTTACCCTAAAAAAAAAAATGAAAAGGAGTTAAATAATCAATACTCCAGTATTTATCTGAGATAATTCTCTGCTTATCTTTTCTCTGCAGCTCCTTACTAATCTTGCTTCTTGGTTTTCAGAGTCTGCATCCCACTTTCATCTTCTTTGATGGCACATTTACCACCATCCTGGCTTCCAACAACTCTTTTGGAACATTTTTGGTACACTTTTATCCAAATCAATACATATGTGTTCAATTATATTATAGCTAATGTGTCAAGGAAATCCAATTCAATGGGGGGAAAGGAATCTCTTTTCAACAAATGGTGTTCAATCAACTGGATATCGGTATATAAAAAAATAAAATAAAATAACCCCAATACAATATCAAATAATACTTAAAGATAAAACAAAAAACTAGAAGAAAAGCATCATGGACTTGAACTAAGACATATTTTCTTGGCTAGAACATTAAAATTATGAGCAATGAAAGAATAATTAATATATATATATATATATACACATATATGTGTGTGTGTGTGTGTGTGTGTGTATGATTTTACCAAAATTAAAATCTTTGGCTCTTCAAAAGACACCATTAAGAAGACAATGTATATTGCCAAAAAATATTCACAACTTGTATATCTCATGAGTGAATTGTGTGCAAAATATATAAAGAACACTTATATGCAATAATTTAAAAATTAAATAATAAGCCAAGGATTTGAGAATTGAATTTAAAACATAAGATTAACAATAAGCACAAAAAGAACTTCAGGATAATTAGTCATATAAATTCAAATTAAAACAATGTAATACCACAACATTAACATTAGAATATAAGAATGGTCAAAAATAAAAGAACTGACCATACCAGTGTTGACAGGAATATAGAGCAACTAGCACTAATGTACTTCTGGTCAGAATATAAAACAGCACAGGATCTTTAGAAAATAGTCTGTCAGTTTCGTGAAAAGTTAACAATGAACCTACTCTGTGAATGTAAGTTTATATAAAGACTTGTACAATGTTCATAGCAGATTTATTTGAAATAATCTAAAACTGGAAATGATCCAAATGCCCATCAATAAGTAAGTGGATAAACCAATTGTCATATATTCATTCAGTGGAATACTACTCAGAAATAAAAAAGAACTGTGAATGAATCTCAGTATGATTATGCTGAGTAAAATAAGCTAGACAAAAAAGAATGTATGCTGCATAGGTAGATTTACATAAGATACTAGAAAATGTAAGCTATATAGTGTAACAGAAATTAGATCAGTGATTGCTTAAAGATTGGGAATAGAGGAAAGTTTGAGGGGGTGACAAAAATGTTCACTTATTGATTGTAGTAATGAATTCATGGATGCATATATTTGTCAGAACTAAATCAAATTATCCACTTAAAATGTGTGCTGTTTATTACATGACAATTCTACCATATAATTCATAGTATATGGCAATTATTTGACAATTCTACAATATCTACTTTACAATTTGTAAATATATATATATATATATATATATATTTGAAAAAGTTGGTCCATGTTTTATCATCTTTTTGTAATAACAAATTAGAAATTAAGACTAAAAGTACTAACATTTGTGGTTTATATATATAAAGCAGAAAGCTGGACAGAGGTATATTCCTTTATTCTCTAACACGTTTAAAAAAATGTCTTTTAAAGAGTCTAGTTAGGGCTTGAAGGTTGGAGCAGAACTGAGACAATGATGTGATTTAATTCAGGTCTTTTTCTGAAGAAGGGGATGGCATAAGTTTGTTGTGAAAAGACCTGAAAAAGACATAAGCTTGAATCCAGAAGAAATTTGATTAAAGAAGACAAGAAAAAAATTAGGATTTTAATAATTTGGCCCTATCCCTGAAAGTCATCCTAAATACGTCTTTAGCCTGAAAAGTATCAGAGCTCATAAATCAGAAGAAATGGAGTCAATACTCAAGTGCCCAGAAGTTGTGTGCACTCAGGTAACCCACTTAAGCTTTAAAACACAGGAGTAGGGGAAGACCGGATGGCTCAGTGGGTTAAATGCTCACTTTGCAGCCCTGGGGACCGAGGATTAAATCTGGGCCCCGGCCAGTGCAGACCCAAATGCTGAACTGGGGAGTGCCCCCAGTTCAGTTCTCACCGGGGTGAGACCCTGGCCCTGTTCCTGCCCTGTGCAGCCCCGTGCACACCTGTGGAATGAAACTATGTGGAAAATCCAATGATGTGCAACTATGGAGACTGTTCTGGACCCTCCCCCTTCTCTCTGTCTCTGTGTCTGTGTCTCTCTTTCTCCCTCTGTCAAAAACAATAAAAAATAAGTCTTTAAAACACAGGAACAACTGGTCGTGCCAAGCTGCCTGTATCGTGGGTGGAACCATCACAGCCACCTCTGTCCCACAACTTCACTCTGCTATAGTGTGAGTAGATCGCCTCCTGATAGCTTCTCTGGATCCAAGATGCCAAATCATTCATCTACCTCCATACAGCATCTTCCAATCACATCCCGAACTGCTTAGAAATGCTTTAGGAATCAGTGGACATATACCAGGGTAGTGGCAGAGAAAGTAAAGTTTGAAAACCTACATATTAGGACCAAACTGAGACAAGTTAAAGTATTCTAAACTTGGAACAGAGGAGTCATGTATAGAATGAATAATTAAAACCAATTATGTATATGCTCTCTATATAGTTTTTTAATCTATAGTGTTACTTTGGCAATTTCTAATTGCTATTATTTTTATTTTATAAAATACTGCTTAAAGTAGATATCTGAATCAGGTGGACTTACCCAAATGGCCTACTGAAATCAAGAATCTGGTAGTACAAATGGTCAGACCAAATAACCAGTAGCCTTGCAGATTCCTGTCTGAATTAGACTTACTGCTGCCTAGTTCTGGTTCAGCTTCACATTTCACTGCCACACAAGTATTCTGTCTCTTCAAGTATAGGTACTCATTCTTTCGGGGTAAAGTTATGGTCTAAATCTTTGGAAGATTCCATTTTCAATAGGATTAAACTAGATTTATCAGTTTAGTATTACAATAAGGTTCTACCTTTCCAGTGAAAACACACATGCACACATATATACACAGAACAAAAGCTACTTATCAAAGAAAATTCCACAGAACAAAATTATGCAATGAAATATAGACAAAACAGTAGTTGTGGAAAGAAAACATACATATCAAAGTGGATGAAAAGATAGAAATAAAAATAGAACTTCTGATTATTGAACTTTCAAGAAAAGTAGAATGAGTATGGCTTCTGTGTTTTTCTCTTCAGAAAAATTATTTCATACTTTTATATCATTTTTATGCTACTGTGGTTTTTCTTTTCAAAGAATCATTCAAGTTTCTCATTACAAAGTTTAATATAAATTGGAAAAAAAAAGGATTAATCCTATTCTCATAGATGTTTTTATATCAAAGTTCTATTGGCTTCAAAGCATTACTAAGGTATTATTTTACATCAGTTAAATATAGTATCCCTTAAGTATGATATTTGAAACTGATTAATGTGCTTCTGGTTCTTACAATTCACTAATAATATAGGACTTTGCTTTGCAAAGTTCACGAGGATATACATGTTTACCAACGTGGTCATATTAACACTGGAGTTTATTCTCAGCATGATCCCTGGAAAGTTCTTAATTATTTTGAATCCCATTCAGATCACCAGGAAAATAATATTTTTTTAATGAGATTAACTATAAAATTTCAGGGTGATAACATATAAAAAGTACACCTATGTCTCCTTCCACATCCAGAATTCAGACTTAAGTTTTTAGAATATCTGTTAAAAAATGTTCATGCTAGAGAATTAGAATAATTCCTTTTTAGAAATATTAGAAAGGTGAGCATGTATTGTTACCTATATTATCCATCATCAGAGGTCAATGAGCATTTGGGTTATTTTCTCTTGCCTCAGAGATTAAGAGGCTATGTTGTTTCTATCTTTATCATTAGAGAGGATGCCAGAAATAGCAGCCATTCTTCCACTATTTCTAAAACTGCACCAAGCTGAGAAGGAATATCAGTACATGTTGATAGAGTGTAAAGCCTCTGGAGTTGGCTGAAACTGAGTACCAGCTCTATATATGTTCACTCTGTGACCTTGAATAAGTTTCTCTACCTCAGTGCCTCAGTTTCTCATCCTTAAATACATCATAGGATTGTTTGGGGTTAGGTAGTTAACATACAAAAGCATGAAGAACCATGCCAGGTACAAAGCAAGCATTTGAAATATAATTGCCATTATTATTTCTCTTTTACTTTTTTTAGCCTCAAGCCAACAATTATCTTTCACTTGAAAACAGAATGTAATATCTTATTTCCATTCTTGGTATTAAAAATGTTGATGTACACAGGAGATACTAAGTGTGCAACTGTTCTGTCCTGAAGCTTCATAATTTATTCATTGTTGAAGAGGAGAGGCAAAACAGGCTTTCAAAATATATATATATTTTGATGAACACAAATGGTTTTTTTTGTCTTGATTGCATAAAACATATTTTATTTGCTTGCTTTTAGTTTTGAATTCTGTACCATCATGTCAAAAAAAAAAAGTTAAGAATAAAGGCAATGGAACCAGTTAAAGAGAAATTGAGAAGTGGGAAAGAGAGAAGGAAAAAATCTTTCTCTATATTTACAAGAAAACAGTATTTTGGGGGCGGGGGGCAGGAGAGGAGTGATAAAAGACTGAGGTGAATAGTCACGATTCTATTTACATATATTCTATTTTCTACCCATCAGAATGTTTTTTCAGATCTTCCTCCAAATAAATTTTAAATATGTATTTTCTCACTCACTTTGTTAATGTTTCTCTGGTCCAAATCTTCCTTATTTCTCCCTTTGTTGCAGTCGCACAACTTTAATAATCTTCCTGCCTAATCTTGCCTCCAGCATATATCTACCACACAGCAGGACCAATGGCAGCTCACAACCAGTGTTGTTACATCGTTGAAGCTCCTTCCTGCCTTTACCATTTCTTCTATCCTTATACATACTTTTTTTAAAAAAGATTTTTAAAGAAGGTGTGAGAGAGATAGAAGGGGGAGGGCCCAGAACAGTCTCCATAGTTGTACATTATTAGTCACAACATAGTGTCATTCCACACATGTGGATTTGGGACCATATGGGTTGGGAACCCAACTGGGGAACTTCCCACATGAGAAGTGAGGACCTTCATCACCACTCTGGCAGTTACTGGTTGTGCCGCAGTTCAGCACATGGGTCTGCATGAGCTGGGGCTGAAATTCAATCCCCAGACCTCACAGTGGCAAAGCAAGTGCTCAGACTGTTGAGCTATCCCAGCATCCCCTACACATACTTTTTTAAGAAAATAATTACTTTAAAAATATATGCTGTGTCACTTATAATAACAGGAATAAAAATACTGTGTGTTCTCTTAAGTTATACAAAAGTCTGTAACACAAACCAAATAGATATCAATGATTTCATGTCCCTAGCCTAAGTAGTTACCTCTATTCTTTATGAAATGCTTGTGTTAGAGGCATGAAATAGCCCATAGAAAAATGTGCATAAGTCAACTGATTACCTTATCAATAAACACTAGATCTGTTATGCTTACCTAGGCAAAGTTAAACAGGAAATGGAAATATTTGTCTAGTTAATATAGGCAATATTTCTCTTCAAATCTAATAACAATCCCCAAACAATTGCATGTATATATAAATGTGTATAAAATATAATAAATTTAATATGTAATCTAAAATATTTGGCAATTTTAAGAGAAAGATATACCTATATATTCAAGTAATTATGTTAACTTTCACTTAAAATTACATCATATAGTGGTACATAGCCAATGCTTGTATTACTCAGCCACTACTCTTAAGCAAACACTATTCAAAGACAAAATGGTGTTAATCTTCTTTTACCAAAATATTTGTAAGCAGTCTTTTCAACCCATTAAGGTATACCAAATTTTGTATCCCTTATTTAGAATTTATGAATCTGAATGTCTGACGAACCAACCTATTAATTGTATAAATTACTAATATACTTCAAAATTACTACACTTTCCAGCCAGATAATCTTAGACCCACTGCCTTGAGTTTAAAGAACATAGTTATAATTATTTCTGTTGAAAGTAAGACAGGTTTGGGTGTCATCTAAGTATTAAAAGTACAACTTAAGAATTGACTGTATACAAATAATTCAGATTGTGCAAGAAAATACACTATTAGAAAACAAGAAATTTCTCTGGGAAGACAGATGCCAGAGGACCAATGGGAGGAAACTGATTCAGAGGAAAGCAGCTGTATCTTCCATCTGCACTCTCAAAAGGAAAACACTAAACGTTGTATCACAGCAGATTCTTTTTTACCTCTCAATTGTGAACACAAGAAAAGCAAATCCTGCTTCTGTAGTTGGTTTGTAAGAATCATTCTTCTTGATTTTAATGAGAGGATTTTAGGAAGGAAGGATCAGACATTTCATATAATTTAGCATACTGATGCAGAAGCAAAAATCCCAAGGGGCAGACAGGTCTTCGGCAAGTATACATTGGTATTAGCACTAAAGGGCAGAGGGACCTTCAGTAGCAATAATGACCCCAGAATTTAGACACAATTATTAGAATGAAGCAATATAAGATGGATTTTCTAATAACCATATGAAGAAACACAAGTAAAATAATATATAATCTGCTGTGAGAGATATATTTGTTAAGCAAATATCATCTAATGGGCTTGCAAATTGAATTGTAGATTTTATTCGAATTGAAAATAAATGAAGTGATTGGGTAGCCTGGATTACAGATTTTTCTTCTTGTCCCAGGGATTCTATCATATGTTGGGTGGTGAAATGGTACATCAACCAAAGATTTCTAGGTTCAAGTTAGTAGCATCAGATTGATATGACAATATTATGACCTAGGTCAAAGTGAAGTGGAAGGAAAGATGTTTAAAAATGTGATGATGAAAGTGTGATGGGGATGAAACAACAAGGTGATATAACACTAAAAAATGTCTCTTAATGAACCAGAACTGCCTTACGTCAGAGGGAAATTCTGGTAGAAATTGAGATAGCTTGTTATAGATATTTTTAGTTTGATGTGTCAGTGGAGATTTCAAACCGTCTAGAAAGAACTGGAAAGCTGGAAATGGTTATACCTCAAAAACATTATTATAGTAAATAAATATTTTAATAAAGGTTTTGGATTGTTTCACATATTAAGCATAATATAGCTACCCTATATGGGTATAATGTAAATAGAAAGATAATTTCACATACCTCCTTTAATTATCACAAACATCCAATAAGTATTATCCCCACGTCACAGACAAGAGTCTCAACAGAGTGAAATGAAATGAAATGAAATGAAGAGTTCTTCCCTAAATCACACAACTAACCAGTAATAGAACCTAGAGTTAAAATCAGGTCATCTCATTCCAGTTTTTTGCTCCCTCGTTTATGTTATATCTAATTGTGGACAATGACGAGAAAAAAGAAACAGGAAGCCAGGATAGCTCAGCAGGTTTAGCGCTTGCTTTGCAACCACAAGTTCCAGGGATTGAAACCCAGCCCCAGCCTGTGCAAACCCCGTGCCCCCCCCCCCCCCAACCCCCCGCCATGTTTCTCTCTCTCTCTCTCTCTCTCTCTCTCTCTCTCTATTTCTCTCTCACCTTCTCTCACTCATCTTTTCTCAAACAATAAAATAAATCTTAAAAAAGAAAAGAAAAAAGAAAGGAAGGTCAAGGTAAAAACATGGGCAAACTCATGATTCAGAATAAAGTTCCCATAAAATTTCAGTAAGCCTAATTTTGAGAATTTATGTAGCAAAATCAGGCAACCTGGGAGTAAAATCTGAAAAACAGATGGTGGAGTTATTCACTTTTAAAGATTGGCAAGTTGACAGTGCAAGGTTAAATATACAAGGATTTTTTAAGGTGGTGATGAGTACATCACTGGAAATTTGAGCCATGTTTGCAGAAATGAGAGTGAAGCCAGAAGGTAACTGGTACATTATGAGGTTGAAAAAGACTTGATTTCTTTCCTCTCATTGTCAAAACTCAAAATACCAGATTTTCTATGTCTCAGCTTCCATTGATTCTAGAGCACAAGTGCAATGCAGATTTCTGAAACTGGTTCTGCATGATTTAGGGCAATTCAGCAAGCTTCTTAATACCCTCTTAATAGATTTTACTTAGCTTAAAATAATCAAAGGCTTGCGGTTTCTTTCTTTCTTTCTTTCTTTTTCTTTTTTAATAATTGACCATTTTTCTGCCCTCCTTCTTATTCTTATTTCTTAAAATTACAGAAAGTATTTAAAGCCAATAAAGGATGTGAGCAACATGAAAGAAACTGAGAGAAACTCTAAGAAGGTAGAAAATAGATGGCACTGGAATGACAGGAGTTGAAGAACCCACAAGCATAAAACACACTCAGGAGGAAACCATTAGAAAGATTCATAGGATAGGAAGATCCAAAGACAGTCATAGTTAAGTGCACAAATGGAAAAAAACTGGTTTCTAATTATAATCATCTAAGCAATCAATGAACTGCATTACCCACAGCAAAATAGGTAGGCCAAGCAGGGTTCTCTCTCTCCTCATATGTGGAACACTAGTTATTAGGAATCATCCCCAGGCTAAGCAATCAGACAAACATCCTAAAGAATGTGAACTCCCTGTCTTGGGATGTCTTCTTAGGTAATGCAAAGTGCTGGAAGAGGAACAGAGGAGAGCTCAGCAGATGTTTAAACATTCAGGGAGGGAAATACACTAAAGTCTGAATCTGAAGACAAAGGAGGGAGTCACCCTTTCCATTTTCTCTATGTAGTCCCCTGAAAGTGAAGCTGGACTGTCAACGTTGCCCAACCATGTATGCAGAGCCCATAACCAGTTCTTCACCCCACCCAGAATTACTCTTGCTAAGTATTTTCTAGCTATTAAAATACTCTATAACATTTGAGATTTAGTATAATGTTAATTTCCTGAGGATAAATCCACATTATGTCCATTTCTTCATCCAAATTTCTTGCCTTGTACAAAGATGATTTTCATTAAATGTGATTAAATGAAGGAATGATATAAGTAGTGAACTGATAGTGAAAAGCATTTGATTCCAAATTGAGAGAGGAATGGTGCTGAGATAAATAAACATATGTTTGGTTATAGAAATAAAAGAAAAAATATGAGAGGCATGTGTAAAAGATGGCTATGATAAGGCAGAAAATGAGACAAAACTTGACAAAATTTAACTTTGTTGAAACTAATGTTAAAGATTTAAAAGAGGTGTGTTCTGTTTTAGCATGCTAATACCTCTTTTCTCTCCCCAAATGTTGTTACCTACTTCTTCTCTTCAGCACATTGAGTGAACAAAGAAGGGTCTTTGAACAAATATTTAAGATAATTATCTACAGGAGTAGCAAAAAATAGAAAAGTCTCTTCCATAGGCCTGAAAATTTCTGGGAGATAAGAGGCTAGTCAGTCTTCTAAGATAACATTGTTGTGCTGTCAGCTCATTACAAACTGAGCAAAAGCTGCTCCGTGAAAAAAAGTGGGCAGGTTTTTCCCAGTGTGTTAGCCTGGGCCTTGTAAGAAGCAAGCTCTAAGGGAAATTGGAGATGGAGTCAAAAAGAGTCTAGGAACACCCTCACATCATGATTGAAATCTGACCCTGGGTGAAGGAGAGAGGAAATAAAGGAAGGAATGTTGTGCAGGAACATGATTGACAAGAAGTTCAAAGGAAAGTTTAGCAAGGCTATTGGGGAGACAAAGTTGCTTTTTCAGGAGTCCAACCTTGGCACAGGCCCTCCTTTGAATCCCTGTCACTCTGCATCATTGGCAAGAGCAGCCTATGGGAACTGTGACCTCCATTAAAATGTAGCAATGATGTCAGAATGCAGCAGCCAGGTGCTCAGTAAAGTCTGCACCCTGCAGCTCCAGCCCTGAGAGAACTATTCTCATGGAAACAGCAGTCCATTCCTTGCTCTACTTATACAAAAGAAAGCTCTTCCATGGTCCCCATAGGCCTCTCTTCCTGAGGGAAATTATGAATGATATCATTAATTTTTATTTTTAATAGGAAGGTTGGTGAGAAAAACTGGATAGCCCAAATCTCTGCAGTTGGTCTGGGAACTGCTGTTGTTCCTCATTCTCACTCTTCCACCATTTGTTTTGAATTCCCCTCATCCTTGGCTATTACCTTAGCAGGTCAAGTTGTTCTGTGGTGGTATGATTCAAACTTTTATTCCTGAGAGCAGTGACTTCTGGGCAATTACACTGCTCTTAGCCTGGAGTGGCTGCCCATGCTCATTCACAGTTACAGTGGAACAATGGAGCATGGTGTACCACCAGGTGTCCAAGTAGATCATTTGGGTTCCACACTATTCTTCCCTGACTCCAATTGTAAGAGATGCCTTAGCTCCTCTTGAAGATCAATTGCCCACACCATTAAGTTGACTCTTTTTTCTGCCTCCTGGTGCCTGGCAATGAGGAGTTCAACATGGGAGCAGCCACAGTTTGTATGTCAATGGTACCCGTAGTGTGTACTTGCCTTGGTGATGTGTCCTAAAGGCAT
>PVKE010024543.1:0-23731 GCA_004027555.1 Craseonycteris thonglongyai | reverse complement strand
CAGTGCATAGTTATTTCTATTTTACTTTTTGACAGATAGAGAGAGAGACAGAGACAGAGACAGCTAGAGAACCAAACTGTGGGAACTCCCCAGTTCAGCACGTGGGTCCTGCCTGGGCCGGAGCCGGGATTCGATCCTCGGTCCTCATGGCCTCAAAGCGAGCGCTCAACCCGCTGAGCCGTCCCGGCTTTCCCCAACAATAATTTTTTTAATGGTATTTACAATTATTTGTTTTGAAGTTTAAATATTTTATTAGAGTGCATAGCAAAGGTAATTATATAAATTAAATACCATAGAAAATCTCTATCAGTCATTTATTACATTTTTATTCGGTGTAGAATAACATGATATTATAATAAAATTATAATTTATATGAAACAAAAAGGAAAAAAAATGTGAAAGAATTAAATTATAATAATAAACATTAGTTGTCAAATGCACGGAGTACCTATGAAAACTAAAGAATCCTCTATCACTGTTAGTGTGATTTCTGTTGTGCAGAAGAAGACAGATGAATCACATCAGGTTTATATTTTGTTGTTTTTAACATTACACAAGCTGCACTTGAGGCATCAGTTAAATTACTCCTAAAATCGGACTTGACTAGGTTCATAATTGAAAATAATGATTCACATGAGTAAGTAGAGGAAAATATCGTGAGTATTGCCACTGCTACATTTTTCAGACACTGAAAATTTCCAGGCAAGGAATTCCATGTTTTCAGAACTTCATTTTCTGCATTGTTCAGCGTTGACCCAGCTAACCTATTTCTTTCAATACTTTCTAATTCATGTCTCAAATCGATAAATTTTTGCCTCCAAATACAGCTACTCTGTAAGTCAATCAACTGCATTTCAAAATCATACAAATTAATCCATTGGAACATATCCAACTTCAGTTTGTTTAGTTTTACCTTGTCTGCATATTTTATGAATTTTCCTGTTTCCTTGAATGACCTGAACCGAGTAAATCTTAAAGAGAACTGTTCTAGGGTCAAATCAATAACTGATAAGAATTATATCTGGAATCTGTGAACATCTGGTATTTGATCTCCAAGATTAGTTAGGTATTTTTGGAATTTCGGAAAATATTTAAACTTGCCAGTTTTGATATCATGTTTAAATACTCCTAATTTGATTTCAAAAGCTCTTATGAGATCAAACATAACATCAACCGTTTTTCCAAGTCCTTGTAATTTTATATTTAAATCATTTAAGTGCTGGGGAAAATCTGTAAAAAACATTAATCTGCAAGTCCACAAGACGTCATACAATTCTTGAAATGACAGTTTCTCATCCATCATGAACATACGAATTTCCTCAAAACATTCAACAAACCTTTGAAGAACGCAACCTCTGCTAAGCCAGCAAACATTGTTGTACATGAGTAATCCTTTGTATACTGAATTTACCTCACTCAGTAGATTTTGGAATTGTCTTTTTTTCAACAGATGCGCTGAAATAAAATTAACCACTTTGGTTACAGTTTTCATAACTTCTTTGAGTTCTTTAAGCCCGGATTTTGTGCACAAAGTTTCCTGATGTATAATGCAATGAAACTCCAGAACTGGATGCCCAACATGTTTTGTAAACAAAAATACATCTATCTATTGCTATAAATTTACAGGTGGCATCAACCAAAGCAAGTAATACAACAGAAAAGTACTCCTTATAATTAAAAAACGTATATGGCACTCTTCTTTGTCTTCCCATCTATCTGCAACTTAGTTGTTATTTGGACCCTGTAATCTAAACTCACCGTGAAATTGCCCTTAGCACCCTCTCAGCTCCGCGTGCCGAAATAATTGCTCCGCCTGCCACTTTGGGCATGCATGCCAAAGGTTCACCACCCCCGTTCTAGACTATAACCTTCAAGAGTACAGGGACTGGGTTTTTACTATCAGTGTCTACCATAGTGCCAGGCCCATGATTTATATCTAATAAATATTAGTTAGATGAATCAATGAATTAATAAAGATAAGTCAAGTTTTCTGGTTTTAAATAAAATTTATTTGTCAATACCTTTGTCAGCTTTCTACTAAATACCTATTTAAGATGCACAAATCAGTAAGAACTCATAATCCCACCAAAACCTAAACAATTGGAAAATTGACTGAATTTGGAAGAAACTTAGAGCAGGTCTAAGTCTTGTATGGCCTACTTGAGAATCAAAGTCAGGGACAATGTATGCCCTCCAATGGAGCAGGCCTATAGTGCCAAAGAAGGAAGCTACACATTTTATTTCTCTCGAGATTTTTATACTCTGGCCTAGAAGCCCACAGTCTGGATGGACCACAATATTGGGAATCCATTCTTCAATTACTTGGATTTTGTGTTTCAAGACAGAACTTTATTCTCTTCTTCCAGACTTCATCAACGGTTTCTGCTTTTTGCATTTATTTAGAAACACCAAGTCCAAGTTTAATAAATAAATGCCCAGAAAACAATGGTGCAAAATATTATGTACATATGTATACTGAGGCAAAGGGTGGAAGGCATATAGTCTGATGTTAGATGGACTACACTGAGGGAAGCATGATTTCAACAGATATGATGTTTTTGGCAATGACAGCTACAAAAACAGTACTGGTTATAGTACGCATGTATTCTGGGGACTATTGTGTATGTGTGTGCATGTGCGCATTTAATCTATTTAAAATGTCAACTAGCCAGATACTAAATGTAGGAGGAGACTATGGCTTAATCCTACAAAGCTATGCTAAGGGAAAAAATAATTTCTGGACACTGGAAATTATACTAAACTATGCACATTATACTGTTTTCCAGTTGAATATCTGAGAAAAGGATTCCACCAAATGGAAAGTAAGAGGAGCCAAGAGAAAACCACACTGGATCTTTTGGCAACCAGTAGATCTGAACAGATGTCCCTTCATTGCAGGGTAAGTTCTAGAATACTGAAGATTAAAGGAAATTGATTGTCATCCTGAAGTCTAGAGGAAGAACATACTTCTGAAAACAATGTACTTCAGGAATCAAAAGAGAGACTTAAAAAACTGTTTTGTATCTTTGTTAGAACACAAGAAGGCATCACCTTTTTGAAGCAGGTGCCAAAAAAAATGATAAGAAAAGAATAGCTTTAAATGAAATGAAGACAGCATTTCGAAAAGAACCATTGGGATAATAAAAATGTAAGGACATACGGTGAATGTGATGAAAGCAAAATTAGTAGTGGATCAGAGAGCACCTAAAAATTATTGACGCTATCAAAGAAGAAACAAGGGCAACCAAAAGAGGAGCAATAAGTAAAGATATCGTCTTTCAAGGGTCAGGTTTCCAGCTTACCATAACCATGACGTTTTGCCTAAACACTACTTGTTCAGTAATACACTGAGCAGCTACTATGTCCCATGCTCTGTGCTGTACAGGCCAAGATAAAGTGGTGGTCAAATGGACGCCATGCCTGCCTTCCTCTGTGGTCCCTTCTGCACCCTTCACTACTCCTTCTATGGTACCTTTAACAATCCACTATTTGTGGCTGTTAACTTATCTGCCCCTCAACGGGAATGTGGGATCCTAGACAACAGGATACTGACTTTTTCAACTCTATTCCCAGAATCTAGTACAAAAACAGTTTCTTGAATGGATAAAGTGAATGAATGAAACATCAGACTAACAACAGAGGTTTCTCTCTTTGAAAATAACAGCTAATATAAATTCATCCAGAACCATCTGGTGTTGGTTTTCTGACCACACCTTCTAAGGCCTCCTCAAGGTCCAAAGTCCACTGTTCTTGCAGATGTGTAATGACCTGGTATTGACTTTTCACATTTTCATTTCCTTCATGGAGAGTTATTCAAGAACACATTTGAATAACTGACTTTAATAACCTTTTCTCTAGTTTTAAAAGTGACACAAGCCCATTTGTATATAGAAAAAGTATAAAGAAAAATATCACACCTGTAAGAGGTACTTGTTGAGGTCCATCCCGTTCCATTTCGATAGCCCTGCCTGTCTAAGCACTTGGAACTTTGGTTGGCTTAGAATAGACACTCAATGATAAATATTTGTCAAATGGACGGTCAGGAGCCAGTGCCATGGTCTCCCGTGGTCTCGGCGGCTCCTCGGGCTGAAGGAAGGCGCCCCCTGGGCACGTGGAATTGGTGGCCGTGGCCCTGGTGCCTGCTCTCTGCTCCCAGGACCACCAGCACCTCCAGGCCCTGTGGCTACCAGGCATCTTCTGCATTCGGGGTCTTAGGCCCTTGGGTCTCTGGAGGCCACACACGGGTCTCTCAGAAGAGAAGTTCTGGTTTTCTGGAGTTCTCCGTGGAGTGATGCTGAGTTTGTACCCCTCAGGAATGGAGAGAAAACCACCCCCTCCCTTTTGGCATGAAAGGTGGAAAGCTGGTGGCCTTACCTACAGATGATTTGGTTTTGTGAAAAAAAACTATGCTCTTAATATTTCAGTGGGTTTTAATATTTTGGTGCCTGTTTGAAGTGCACCATTAGAGGCCTCTGCCCATTTTACTATGACTTCACCTGAAACGGTCGCTCCTTTCCGCTTCGAAGATGCAAAAGAAGAATGACTAAGAAGGAACCTAAACTCATAAGAGTCCTCCCAAAGGGTTTTTAACGGTCCTGAGGCCGGGGCTTCACCACAGACCAATCACATAAAAACTTCTGGAGCTGGACCCAGGCTGCAGTTGTTAAAGCTCCCCCAGTGGTTTAAATGTGCAGCCAAGGCTGCAAACTGCCATAGAATCTCTCCTCATCCGCCTCTCGTCTCTACTTCTCTCTGCTTGGTTTCATTCCACAGCAAGTTCTTCCTACCATGGCCTCAGATATCTATCCTTCCATAATAGTAGCAATAGAAAAAAATAAATAAATAAATAAATAAAGCATCTTTCTCCCAGCATCCATATATCCATGGATTCTTCCTGCTTGGGTTCTATGCCCACACTTTTTATTTCAATCACTGTTACTGAGGGCTGGGTACAAACCTACCCCTGTGACTAGGAATCTTGATTGACAATGCACCAGAAACTGCTGGAATGAGACAGAGTAATTCTCTCAAAGATCTAAGAGGATTGGACGGGGAAATTCCATCTGTATCATCTGATTAAATAAAAACAAGTTGCACTTCATCTTGGTTGATATCATTTATTGTCAGCATGATTTGCTTCAGCTGTTTTTTTGTAACTAGTGAGATTTGGGCTTGATAGTGTCTTTTCTCCTTGTCCCTTAGGCCCTGCAAGTGATGAGGTTATTGCTTGGCTGGTACAATCCTGGGTCTGTCTCTTGGCTGCCTGCACAACATTGCAGGTTTGTGATTCCCTGAAGCTGCTTATTCACTGATTCCTTGTCACGCCCACAGATTACTGGGGGCGTAAGTTACCCTCTTGATTTCTTTGGATTTCCCTCCAGGATAATTTTCTAACAATGCTGACACCCTTAGGAATGGAACCACACTTAGTGCAGTTCAAACTGAAATCCAAGTGTCCATGTCCCTGAACTTTGACCTCTCATCGCTGACTTGCGTATGGTCAGGTTGGAAGAGCGCTCATGGAAATGCATTGTTTCTTTAACTGAAAGATGATTGGAATTACCCAAGAAACCAACCCTCAGGTGTGCTTACCCACTTGCTCGGAATGACACTTACCCAATGCCCATTTTAAACTGGATGTTCCTGAGAACAGTACAACACATCTCCAGCCCGCCAGGGAGTGGAGGGCTTTTAAGTGAGTGTATTGGAGGAGACGACCCTCGCTGAATACCTGGGTGATTAACGTATTAACAGTAGACTCCCACAGCTCCTCCCATGCATATGCGTGTCCCCTGTGGTCTATTTCTGTGGCCCTGTCGTTGCACATTTTCTGAATTCAGCTTACTTTAGGTTTCACAAAGTTCTGGTTACAGACTGAGCAGTTAATTTTGATCTTTGTTTCCCAACTAGCGAAAGTCATTGCTGCAACAGAGGGAGGAAACGGCTGAAAGGTGGCTGAGGGGGAAGGACAGAGGAGAAGAGCCTTAGCCGTTGTGTGCAGCCTCTGGGGCATTTGTTGTAAAGGAAATCGTGATCTTTTGGTTATCAAGGAGACACTTACAGGCCGCTTCCTGTTTTGCTCACACTTTGCATAGTTTCAGATGAAGTGAAAAGGGCCCTCCAAGTGGCTTTGTGCCACCACTAGATGGAGGAACTCCTTCACCTGTGCAGCCCTGAAACCTGGGGCCCAGGGCACCCTACCCTCACGTCCTCCTCCGTGGCCCATCGCCCCCACCCCTGCCGTCTGGGCAGGAAGCCACCGGCCGCAGCAACGGTCACTGCTGGGGTCACACTCATTGTGTGCTTTACATTTTGAGATCTGATTCCTGCGTGAAGCCACAGTATCCTCTTTGGTGTTCTTTGAAAGTTCTGTGTTTTCCCAGCTGTTCCTCAAACCTTTTAGACCAGGGCAGCCTTGCAGATAGCTTTCCAAAATTACCGAGACTGTCACATTCTTTCCACCCACAGTGTCCGCACTGGCCCTCCACCATTTGTTAATGCAAATCCTTCCCCCTCCTTGGGAGTCTGTCTCACTTCTGCAAATCAAAAAAGCTGTGTGTGTCACTCCCTGCCCATGAATGGCACTTGAAAGGGGTCACAGGGCACAGCCAGGATTAGTTTCCTCTATTCTTGAATTTCATATAAATAGAATCATACACGTCCTTTTTGTGTGTGGCTTCTTTTAGTCAATATATCCGCTATGTCTGATGTTCATCCACGTTGTGCTGAGATTCACCAGTAGTTAAGTCCTTTTATTTCATAGTTTGTTCATTCCCTTACTGATGGACATTTGCTTTATTACCAGTTTTTTCTTTTAGATTTATTTATTTATTTATTTATTTATTTATTGTTTTTGAGAGGTGAAAGAGAAGGGAGGAGGGCCCAGAGCAGTCTTCATAGTTGTACATCATTAGTTGTGACATGGTTTCACTTCACACAGATGGATGTGGGGCTGTGCAGGGTGGGAACCAACTGGGGGCCTCCCACCTGGGAGGCCAGAGCCTTCACCACCATCCCGGTGGTCACTAGTTGCACCACAGCTCAGCACATGGATTTGCATGGTCCTGGGCTGAGATCCAATCCCTGGACCTCACGGTTGCAAGGCAAGTGCTCAACCTGCTGAGCTATGCTGACACCCCTCAAGTTTTTGATTATTGTGAACGAGGCTGCTATGAACATCCTGTACAAGGCATTTTCTGGTGTAGGTACTCATTTCTCTTACGTATATACCTCGGAGTAGAATTGCTGGTCCTTCTAAGTGTACGTTCAGCTTTGTTAGAAACTGCCACCTTTCAAAAGCAGTTGCTTTAATATACGTTTAATCCTCAGCACAAACAATGTTTATCAGTCAGCTCATCTATGTGCCAAGCACTGTTCTAGGTACTGGAATTTAGCAACGAGGACACAGACCAGGTGCCTGTCCCTGAGACACATTCTCGTGGGGGAGACAAGCACTAAAACCTACCTAAACTAGGAGAGAATCCGGTGCTGGTATGTGCTATGAACCTACTAGAGTAATGGCATGGAGCGCTGTGGGGGAGGGCTGCTTCTGGCCCAGTGGTCTGGGAAGGTCTCTGAGAAGCTGAAGCGGAGTCAACACCCAAGACCTGGGAGGGTGAGGCCATGCAGAGCTCGGGGAGGAGTGCTAGAAGCAGGACAGCAGGTGTGCCTGCGGGGGCAGAAAGCACAGTGGGTTTGGAGGAAGGAGGCCTGTCTGTCTGCTGGCATGCAGGCACGCATTCGTTCAACAAGGAAACACATATTGAGCTTCTGCCATGTGTCAGGCACTGCTCTAGGCTCTGGGGATTCGGCAGTGAGCAAATAAATAGACAAACAGCCTGTTGTCACAGAACAGGAAGGAAGGAGCAGGCAGGAGGGTTCAGAGGAGGAAGTAGAGGCCAGGTTAAGTCAGACTGTGTAGACTGTAGATGTGGAAAGGAATTTGGACTTTATTCTGGAGCAGTGAGAAGTCACCAAAGGGTTTAAAGCAGTGACATGGAAAGGATCTAATTTATGAGGATGAAGCAAGGATGGGGTAAGGGAGGCTCATTCGAAGGCTGTGGAGTAATCCAAGCCAGAGATGGTGGGCTGGGACTACAGCTCTGGGTGAGGAAACAGTGACAACAGCCAGCATTCAGGGTATATTTTGGAAGTTGAGCCAATAGGACTTAATGAAACATTGGTTACAGGGTGAACAAAACGAATGCAATTCAGATGCTGGGTTCTCAGCTTAAGCAACTGCATAGATGGTGGTATCCCGCACTGAGATCAGGACCGGGTGTTGAAAAGCCAGAATTCCATTTTGCCTACTTTGAAATACAAATGAACATTCAAGTGTAAATGTTCAAGAGGCGAAGAGACAGGAGTTTAGGGGAGAGAGCTAGCCTGAAGATCTAACTTTAAGTATCATCAGCATGTGGATGACTTTTAAAGTTACCAGATTGCATGGGGTCACCCAGGAGGAGAGCGTAGGCCCAGAAGGGGACTGAGGAAAAATCTTCGAATGGACCGAGAATTTCAAGTTCTGTTTCACAGATGAGGAGAGTGAGGCTCAGAGAAGCTAAGCATATTTCCCAAGGTCCATATGGTATGACAGAGTCAGTCTTATTTCAGGGTCTACATACTTAATCACTTCACTTTAATATCCAAAGGTTCTCAGCTCTGCCACTTAGATTTCATGTGACTTCTAGAGAATTATTTAACCCCTTTGTGTCTCAGTTTCTGCATTTATAAATTAAGAATAATAATTACACATACCACATACAGCAGTCTGAGTATAAAATAAATTAGTATAATTAAAGTGCTTAGAACAATGCTTGGCACAGTGGTATTAGCCAGTATTGTTGCATCAGCCACAAACGAAGAACATGAAGGCCTTAGAATTCAGAGGGGATGCTGGGATAGCTCAAGAGGTTGAGTGTGTGCCTCACAATCACAAGGTCTGGTGTTCTACTCCCGGCCCCTGCCCCAGCTCGGCCCATGAAGCCCCATAGGCTGAACTTCAGCACAACTGCTAACTGTCAGGATGGCTTGAAGGCCAGGGTCCTCACTTCCCACGCAGGAGGCCTCTGGTTCGGTTCCAGCCCCACACGGCCCCACACCCACCTGTGTGGAATGAGACCAGGTCACAGCTAATGATGCTTAACTATGGAGATTCCTCTGGGCCCTCCCCATTCTCTTTCTCTCTCTCTTTCTCCTTCTCTCAAACAATTAAATTAAATTAAATTAAAATTTTTAAAAGTAGAATTGAGAGGAGGTAGAAGCTCCAAACTGCATAGCCAAGTGAGCTGGCTTGAGAAGGCACAGCCAGGGAGATACCAGGCTGAATCTGAGGAAGCCAGTTTGCCTCCAGCAAGAACTCTTTTACATTTGTTCCAACAACTGGTCCCAGGGTGTGGATGAATCTTGGACTTCTCCCTCGTTCAGGTGAGCTGTGGCACACTGTGATCAGATCAGGAACTGGGTGAGGACAGGGATGCAGGCAGACGTCACAGAGGCTCACACCAGTGTTACTGAACCCAAGTTCACATGCCTGACACTACAGAAGGCCAAAACGCTAAACATCGAAGTCTGGAGTAAGGAAAGGTTTATTGAGAGAGAAGGCACCAACTGAGAAGATGGGAGACCTACCGGTGCCTCAAATCGATTTTGCTCGCTGGACTAAGTTAAGGTTTTTGAGGTTGGGGAGAACTTGTGTGTAGAAGCGCTGGTGGGCAAGTTTTAATTGGAGGACCTTGGAACTTGGCTGTTTATGGTAAAGGGGCATCAACACCGGATCTTCCTGGACAATGGACCCTTTGCTTCTGCAAGGGTTCCAGTGTTCAAGTTCCAGTTATGTCTTTGTCCTTTGTTTCCTTGTGTGTTGGGGTGGGGAGGCAAGGCTTTGGTTCCAGATGTAGCTGGAAGGCCAAGTTCTCTCCTCTGCCCATTCTTTGGCTGCATGACTTGTGGTTTTGGTCTGCTGTCTCTGAGAAGCAACTCTGTCTCTTTAAACAACATAGGACCATTTTGAGCTGGTTCTGCAGTTACACAAGGAGCATAAACCAAACCAGGAATGGTCTTAGTCCCGGAAGTGTCCACAAGAGACCTGTTCAGTGACGTTTATTCTGCTCTTGTTGGCATTTGTTGTTTAACCATGTGTGGTATATATAATAAGAAATATATTTGGTCCTTGTCCCCAGTTCCTGGCACAAAGATCTTAAAACCCTTGGAATTTTCTGAGTAACAGGAATCTCTTTTGTCACTCACATTGTACACCTCTTGAGTATACGTACTTGAGTTTACGCTAATGAGGCGGTTTAGTGTGGAGCCCGTAGATAGCCTGAGGGTGGGATTAGTCACCAGAAAGTCCAAGTGGAAGGAGAAGGGTGGAAGGGTTTGAAGGCTGCAGAGTAAGCTCTCTAAAAATCTCTTGAAGCAACAAGATTTGTTGAGCTTCTGGGTTGGTGCACAGATCCCTGTGCCAGGGGGGTGGCACACCCCAGTTCCACGGGGACAGAAGCGCCTGTGCTCTGAGCCCTTCTAGACCTCACCCTGTGTACCTCTTAGTTGGTTATTCATTTGTACACTTTATAACACACTTGTTTGACCTGGAGCCCAGGACGGCTTCGCATGGGGCCCGACACAAATTCGTAAACTTTCTTAAAACATCATGAGATGTTTATTGCAATCTTTTTTGTTTTTACCTTATTAGCTATCATTAGTGTATTTTATGTGTGGTTCAAGACAATTCTTCCAACGTGGCCCAGGGAAGCCAAAAGGTTGGACACCCCTGCTCTATAATATTCTTTATAATAAACTGGGAAATGCTTCCTGAGTTCTTTGAGCCACTCCACCAAATTAATCCAGCCTGGGAAGGGCATTGTGCAACCCCAGCTGGTAGCCGTCAGTCAGAAGGACGGGTTACAGCTTGGACTTGTAATTGGCATCTGAAGTGGAGGCCATCCTGTGGGATTAGACCCTTCACCTGGGGGGTCTGATGTTATCTCCAGGTTAGAGTCAGAATTTACTTGAATTGTAGGACTCCCGGTCAGAGTCCACTAAGAATTAGATAATTGCTTGGTAGTGTTGGAAAACAAATATTAGACCATGACTCAGGATCCCTCCAATTAGTGCCCTGCTGTAAAAGCTGAAAGCAAGAGAAGAGAAAGGTCTAGGGAATGTTGAATTATTTTATGCACATGGGGGCAAACATCTGTTGTTTTGTGTGTGAGCATAGTGTCCCTTGTCCCATACTTTTGGTAATGGCATCTCCTCCTTTCTTTGGAGTTACTGCTCCATCCCCACCCTGTGTTATTCACAGAACCCATCTTCCGGTCCTCAGTGGTTGCCCAAAGGGTGGACACATGATCCAAGCTACGCCCATAGGAAACTTTCCCTGAAATTTTGCAGATATTGGGAAAACAACATTTCTTTCCTCAGGAGTTGCTAAGCTATGATGACATAAGAATGGCACCTCCTGCATCCATGCCTCCCTTTGTGCATCAGCAGTAGGAGACAGCAAAGCCAGCAAAAAGAGATGGGGAGCACTGAGCCCCGCCCCGGCCCTTCCCACCAAGGGGAGTCAGTACATCCCCTCTGTCCCCTTACGCTAGTTGGGGCCCCTCACAACCAGAAGAACTGATCCATGTTAGGTTCCACAAGAGCTCACTGCCACAGCCTTAGCGGAGCGTCTCCTGAGGGTCATTCAGTGCTGTCATTTAGTTTCGTGAATGAGGAAGCTAGAAGGCTAAAATTTCAGCCCAAGTTCTCATAGCATTAAATGAACTGCCCACCAGAGTTTATAGGCTTTGTTTTTACTGTGTCGCTCTCTCTGTAGACCTACCCACTGCCCGTGTGGCCTCTGAAGTTCTGGGGGGGGGGTGTCCCCCAAAAGAAAGGATCCCCAGCTCTTGTGGTCAGAATGTTTGAAGACCAGTGGACACCAAATGGGCACTACTTTGCTTGGGGACTTAGGACATCTCTAGACAAGGGAATCAAATGAGTCTGGATTGAAAGCACACTGGACTGGTTCAAAGTAACCCTCTGGACTTCGGTTTCTACAATTCCAGCCCCAGTAAAAGCTTTCAGTTGAATCATGAGTTTCTGAAAGGTAGTTGATTTTCAGAATCTCATGGATTCCAATCTTCCTAGAGAGTAAATCACTGAATGGTATTTTCTTTATCCACATGTGTGTGTATGTGTGTGTGTGTGTGTATACAAGGGCTGCCCAGAGTATGCAGCTATGTAGCCGTTCTCATATTGACAATGGCTGGACTTTTCCCAGACAGCCTGTGTATGTACATGCACTCTCCAGCTTCACACATTTCTCCAGAAAAAAGAAAAATGTAGAAAGATGGTGAAAAAAATTCAAATTCCTGAAAACTTTGTCGGAAATCAGCTGGACTTGGCCTCCTTTTCTCCCATGGCATTTTGTTGCCAAAGCCCTAAGGTCTTTTTCACAGCCACCGAGTAGGGCAAAGTCATCTGAGAACAGCCTTGCATCACCTCGCTTTTCTTCAGGACTCGAAGTGGGAAGGTGATTATAGAGGAGTTGGAGAGGGGCCGGGGGCATTTTCCCTGCACCTCAAAGCTGGCAAGCCCAGACTTTCAAAGCTCCAGAAATTGATGCACTTGAAAAGGCAGCCAGGAGAGAGCAAACCCAGAAGGCCCAGAACTAAAAGCAAATGTGGGTTTTCGGTGTTATTCTTGTCTCGGCCCGGCCAGTCCCCCGCCTCGCTGCTCTCACTGCCTATAGCAGATTGTTTTCAAAGGGTAACTCTCTCCTCGCTGGATGGGGGCGTCTGTCTGCCTATGGAAGTCTGTGTACAGAGGAGGACGGGGAGGGCGGGCCGGTGCCTGGCTGGCTGGCTTAGGCGGTGAGAGCGTGGGCTGCGTGGGTGTGTGTCCTGTTCTCCATCACCGTTGTGCTCATGGCACCATCAGCCTCTTAGAAGATGCTAATGAGATTCCTGCAGAAAGCTACAAAATCTTCTGTGGCAGATGGTGGAAGGTTAGGTTTTGATTTCTCTTGTTCCACTGTTGTTTTTCTCTAAAAATGTGCTAACCCATGTGCCACTTTCTTGCGCTTTATTTCGAAAAGCCACAAATGATTTTTAAAAATCCTTTTGATCTGACCTTCCTCTAGTCATCATCTTAATGAGCAGTATCTTTTTAGAAATGAAAGCAAATTATTATCCAGCTTCTGCCCTCTGCTCCTCCCTTGCAGTTTGGTATTTTTATTTTTAAACACAGAAGAAATCTTTTGAATTTTCTGTGAACCTACAGAGATAATATATACTAATGCTATGAGTACCCCTGGTAATATGTAATTTTATTTTCTTAATAGCTGGATTGAGGTTTGGTTATCATGTTTGGGTTAATCTGTACTCCCTCTGTAGACAAATGTAAAAGCAAAAAACATCATGGGAGCCAACAAGAGAATAGCTACTGCTTACAGCAGAACTTCAACATTCCAGGCCCCATGCTAAGCAATATATGGACATAATTTTATTTAATCCTTACATGAGTAAGGGAGTACTATCATCATTCCCATTTTACAGATGAGGAACTGAGACTTGGAGAAAGAAACTTGTCCCAGATCAGAGGCCAGGGAGCAGCAGAACTGGAATTCACAGCCAGGGAGCCCTGCTCCAAGCCAGCGCCGTGCTATGGTGTATTCTTCTGTGCTCCTTGATGGATTTCAGTTGCATTATCACTGCTAGTCTCCAGGATTCAGGGACATTTTTCCTGATTTCAAACCCTTATTTGGGGACCAGGTGTTGAAAGGCTCGTTTGCAGTGAGAAAGTCACATGCAGTTAAAGGGGCATTGACTTGGTCACAAAGACGGAAAGTAGACAGCCATGTTGCAAATGAAGAAATTAGGGTCCAGAGAGTATGGTATTTCAGTTCCTATTGCTGCGTAACAAACCTCCCTAAGACTGAGTGGCGTACACCACAGTCATTTCCCTGCTCCGATTCTATCTGTGGGCCAGGCCTTTGCGTAGAGCTCAGTGGCACTGTCTCAGGGTTGGTCTGTGTGGTGACAGGACTGGGGCCTCTCACGCACTTGGGCCTCAAGGTTGACTGCTGGCTCTCTGCTAAGCAGGACAGCTTGGACTTCACACGGTGGCTCAGGGTGGCATAAGAGTGCAAGGCCTGGGCCCTGAACTGGACCTGGAGCTCCTCTGTGTTCTATCAGTCCAAGCCAGCTGCGAGGCCAGCCTAGATTCAAGGGGAAGAGGGCACTAGACTCCATCTTTTTCTGAGAGGAGCAGCATGAGCAAATAGGGATGGCCGGGGCATGGCCACCTTTACTGAGAGCACCACACATGGTGACTGGTTAATGGCACAGATCTAAGTGTTAGGCCAATAACTGAGAATCCCACAGTAACAGCTTTCCTGGAAAAGAAAAGTACATTCTATTTTGACTCTTTCAGCCCAAACAGGTAAATGTGAGGAGTGTCTTAGAGGGGATGGGGGTCTGTTGTCGCTCATCTAATCCTGTGACGGATGAATGATGGTCTCATGTGACAGTTGAGTCCCTGGCCTATACCACACCCTGCAAAAGGGAGTGTCATTCCCTTGATTGATCTGGACAGTCAGCACGTTCTTTTTGCCCAACATAGAACTCCAGGCAAAGAAAAAGGGGGCAGGAGGCATTGGGGTAGGCTGTGCCCAAGGATGCTGTAGAAGCTGCCAAAGGATGTGGGGAAGAAAAAACTAGCTCCATCAGCCCAAAATGATCAGCCCAATATGTTTCTAACCAAAAATGATTGGCCTAGCCAAGAAGCATTAAGTGAGAAAATAAAGGCACTTCAGGCCTCAACTAGCAGGGCATGCACCATCATTTGATAAAGCTCATCCACCCACCTGAGAAAGGAGCCAACAAAATCAAGGTCAAGTATAAAATGTACCTGGGAAGGAAGAATCAAGTGGATTATGACCTGATGAAGAAAAATTCAAACTCAGTGACCAGAAGAGCCAGAGGGAGCCTAAGAGATCAAATTTAGTCTAATCCCTGGTTTACCCTTGAAAAACCTGAGCCCACAGCTCAGTTGTTCTTGCATTGATAATGAGCACTTAGAAAGCACTGATTAGATGTCAGCATTCTGCTGGGTGATGGGAACTCCAAGTGGAGGAGGACACACCCTTGACCTCACAAAGCTGACTGTCCACAGGAGACGGTTGTGAACACAATGATTACAGAATCGTACAGGTAATGTGGAGCTACCAGTGCTCGGAGCAGACTGGGGGAGCCCAGAGCGTGAGCCCAGAACTCCGCATCCCAGCTCCAGAGTGCCTGCTGCAGAGTCCATGGGTTCTATGCAGAAGAAAATTTGTTTTAAAAAATCCTGCCTACTGACCCTACATTAGGGCCGTATGATTTAAAGATTTATTTTATTGTTTTTGACAGAGAAAGTGAGAGAAAGGGGGGGAGGGCCCAGAGCAGCCTCCACAGTTGTACTTCATCAGGTTTTTTTTTCATCCCACACAGGTGGGGTTGGGGCTGCACACGGCAGGGACTGGGCTGGGGGCCTCCTGCACGCCCCCTCGAGCCAGGGGCCCAACCTGGGGCAAGGGCCAAACTGAGAGCCTCCTGCATGGGAAGCACACCCCAGTTTAGCATATGGGTCCTCATGGGCCAGGACTCAATCCTCGGACCCCGGGGCTACAAAGCGAGCCCTTAACCTTCTGAGTCATCCCAGCTTCCCCGTTATGATTTAAAAGTAAGTGCAGTCTTACAGTCTCACGTGCCATCCAGAGGAGGAAATCCTAAATGGGCCTTGCATTGGGCAGATCCTAACAGCATTCACACATGACACACTGCCTCCTTGCACGTGGTCTCCACCACTGGTTTTAAGATGGGCAGTGAGCTTTCCTCCAGACTTCTAACCTCTTCACTGGGCCACCCAGTGAGATGTAAACAATATAAACGAAGCCACACCAGAGGAACTGCCTGTGTGTCGCAGGTCACAAACCTTCGGAATGTCAAGACGGCAAAATAACCTTTAGATTGGACCTAAGCAACCTGTGCCCCCCAAAAGCTGCCTGTAAAGCTAACAAGAAAGCAGTTATTATGACTACTAAACAGATGACTACCAGACTGAAGCTGAAAAGATTGTTTAGCATGAACACCACTGTGTTCTCTGCACCAGTAGAAACACCTCTCTTCTACTGATGTAAGTGCCCTTCCTCCCATTCACATAAATACCATTGTCTCTGTCTCCTAACCAGAGTACTATTTGGGCTTCTGCCTGAGTTAACGATTCCCAAAGAGCTATTCTCATTGATCTCAATAAGTGCTTGCTTGCCTCTCACTTTGAAAGGCCTTTTTATTTTTAGGTTCACAGAGCCGTTCTGTGAGCCTCCGCTCAGGAGAGCCAGACCAAGGGGGCAGCCCCCCGCCAGCTTGAATGGTCCCCCTACCCTCTGCTGACCCTCCTTGCGGCACGGCCACCTTCCCCCCCGCCCCCCCCCCCCCCCCCCCCCCCCCCCCCCCCCCCCCCCCCCCCCCCCCCCCCCCCCCCCCCCCCCCCCCAAAGTCAGTGCTGTGTTTCGGCTGCCAGTGCAAGCCTCCTATGAGAGAGACCAGGACGGCTTTCTGGAAGGCTCCTTGGTCTGCGTCCCGCGTCCCCTGGCGGAGTTGGCCATGAGGGCCAGCGGCGAGCTTCCCCATCCCCATCCAGCTGACCTCCTTTGTTCAGGACACAAAGAACTGCGGAACAATTTCAGCAAGCCAAGACGCGGCAGAGGTGGGAGTCAAGCCCGTCTTTTCTAACACGACACAAGGGAGAGGGGAAAGGGACAAAGGGCGCTCGGAGTCTTGCGGCTCCAGATGTGGCCCTCAGACGAGCAGCCTCAGCTTCACCTGGGAGCTTGCTAGAAATGCAGGCTGCTCAGCCCCTCCCCAGACCCGCTGGAGGGGAACCTGCCTTTTAACCAGATCCCAGGCGACTTCAATGTCTGTTGAAGTGTGAGGAGCCCGGGTCCCGGTCCATGGACCGCAGCCCTGGATGCGCTACAACCATCTGGGGAGCTTTGCAAAATGCCAGTGCCCGGGTCGCACACCGCGGTTCTGATGTGATGGGTCTGGGTGCACCTTGGGCACCAGGCTTTCGTTTGTGTGTTTGTTGAAGCTCCCCAGGTGATCGAAGGGGCAGCAACCTTGGAGAGCCACTGGCAGGGAAAGGGGAAAGCTGAGTGGCCTGTGGGTGCTATTAACCACTTGGCATTGGCTCCCTCAGCGGAGCCGCGCGGATGGAGGGGGTGACCCGCGTCAGGGAGGCCGTTAAGACCCGGGGACCGGCCAGTGACAGTCTAGGCTGCCGCTGTGCGCGGTGGCGGGGGAACGATGCCGCGGGGGCCCCTCCTGCGCCGGGAGCCCAGAGCCAGGCAAGCGGGGCGCAGGCGCAGGCGCAGGCGCAGGCGCTGGGCTTGGGCCCCCTGCGCTCGCGCCGGGCGGGGGTGGGGCGGCGGGGACAGCCAACGGGCTCCGCGGAGGGCCCGTCCTGCCCGGCAACAGCAGCCCCCCGCTGCCGCCTCCGGGAGGGGAGGGGACCGAGGCCGCGGGGCAGGTGCGGCGCCGCCCCGGGAGGGCGCGCGTGCAAGGTCCTTTGTTTTCTGTCCCGCGACTGCTGAGTGTGTGGCCACGTGGCCCCCACCCGGAAGAGTGCGGCCCTTCCCTGAAGCTGGCTTGTCTGATGGAGAGGGACAAAAGCCAGGGAGAGGTGGCCTCTGTGCTACAAAGCCCTTGACTCACCCTGCGCGAGCCCATCACCAAGGTCACGCCCAGCACTCACACAGCCCTGAGTCAGAGCCCCTGTGCCTGAGGATGCCGCCTCCGAGGGGCTCCTGATATTGAGGCTGGAGGCGGAGCTCGCGGCAGATCTGTAGCAGGCATGGTCCAGGGAGGGCGAGCGGGGCCCCATGGCCGCACACCGGCCTCAGGTGCCGGGCACAGGCTGAGTGGGCTGGCGTGGGGTCACCGGAGGACCTGTCAGAAATGCACATTCCCAGGCTTGTTTGCAGAGGAGAGGTAAAGCCACGGAATCTGCATTTTAACAAGTGCCCCAGTTGTTTTTTAAGCAGGGGGTTGGTAGACCTCACTTGGAGAGTCACTGATTTTGTAGAAGTGCCCCTGGGCATACTCGTAGAGGTGTTAACCACAGTGGGTGCCAATGACCCATCAGGTGTACCCTCAGACATAACTAGTGGTTGGCAGAGGTGGGAGTCAAGCCAGGGTCCCCATGCCCCCAGGGATTCCCAGGGAGCTCTAAACCTTCCTTAGGCTCTGGTGGTATTGAATGCCACCTGAAGTAAGCAGCATCAGCTGCCACTGCTACCTCTTGATTTAATGGAGATGTCATTCCAGTTTGGTAGGTCGATTTGGGTACATTGTAGCTTGAGCCTTCAGCCACCAATGGACACGAACCCCCAGAAGAGCCTTATGTCTTGCTAGATAGCAGCTCAAATGGATTTTTATTAATATATAATCATTACTTTAAAGGTTGCTAGTTTATCAAAAGAGGATAGAGAAAAAATTCACTGAAGATTATGATTAGGAAGCTGTTTATTCCCTTGCTTAGCCAATGTCATCTTATCTTGTTAATAACCCCTAATGAAAAAGAAATAAATACAATATATTTAAACCAGTTTGAATGACTCAGGGCGGCTGGAGTTGGCTCAGATCTCAGCTCTCCCACTTACTAGCTTACTAGCTGGTAGCCTGGGCAAGTTTCTAAGCAATTGGTACCCCAGTTTCCGTATCTAAAAATGTAGTTGTGAAGATTTATTTTATGCTTCTTACTGCCAGGTATTGTACGAGGAGATTGGTAAGTGTTATCTTACGTAATTCCCACTTCATACCTGAGGAAACTGAGGTTCAGAGAGGCTTGGTCACCCCATCTGTCTACCCCCACCTACTGTCACTCAGCAGCCCCTGCTCTTGACCACACCTCTTCATTACCTCCTCACTCCTGATTGGCTGTCAGATGTTAGCCAGGCGTGTTCTCATGAGTATACCACAGTGGCTAACTTTTTCTTTCTTTTTTTTCTTTTTTTGAGCAGTTGCTGTATGCCATGAACTAGTAGTAACATCTTACTTGAATTCATTTAATTCTTACCATCATCCCATGAGATGAGAATTATCATCTTTATCTCTATCTCTCAGGGGAGAAAACTGAAATAGATATTGAGAAACTTAACCTAGGATCACACTGCTAGGAAGGCGCAAAACCAGAATTTCAACCAGGCAATCTGCCACCCTGGGTACCAAACTGCTACAGTGTGCTGCCCGTCACACAGTCACATAGGAGGGCTGTCCGGAAAAAAGTCCAGCCACAGATGCCTGTTTTTCATAGTACGTGGCCCAATACTTTCGGGACAGCCCTGTATAGCACGTAAGAGGGGAGGGCTCTCGACTGTCCTGACCCCCAGTGCACTGATGGTGGGACTTTTCCTTCTCGCCAGCACCCTGCCTCTGGATGCAAAGGCTCCCTTCTGTTGGCGAGCGCATGGCACTTCTGGGCCTTTGAAAATTGCTGCTTGTATGGGGCAGCCTATAGGGGCTTCTGGAAAAGACTCGAGTACAATCGGGCATCTGCAAGCGCGTCTGCAGTGAGGGGTGCGCGCTGAGGCGGCCCGCGCCCAGGGGCAGGCGGGGCTGCCCGATGCAGGGGAACGGTGTGCAGGCGCAGCGTGCACACAACTGGTCTGCAGGCAGCCTGGCACTGTCCCCGCCTCTGCGGCCACTCTTCTCACTCTTCTGAAGTGCATACTATCACAGAAACATGGACAGTAAGAGTGAGCCTGGTGAAGTCTCAGACATAAATGTGGGGCACATTACTGGAAACTGGAGGAAAGGTGATCCTTGTTATAAAGCGGCAAAGAACTTGGCTCAGCTGTGGTCTCATGTTTCGTGGAAGGCAGGCTCTGCGAGCCTTGAAATGGGATATTTCACTGAGGAGATTCCCAAGCAAAGTGTTGACGGCACAGCGTGATCGCTCCTGAGTCCTCCGAGTAAAATACAAAGGAGAGAGATGATTTGAGGAAAGAATGGTTAAGCAAAAAGGAGCCAGAACTTGGAGATCCAAAAGATTCTCAGTCTGCCATATTGCCAACACCAGGAAAGCTTGTTCTGCATGGAGCACCGTGGGTGTGGCTGAACAACCATTTCATAAAGAGATCATGGGTGTAACCAGAGATGGAATCGGTCCTTTCGGTGGAAGGCAGGAGCAGAGATGGGATTACACCAGCACAGATGCTGCCGGTTTGAGCTAAAGGGGAAGGGAAGGCAACTCAGGAAGCCTGTAGCACCTGGACGCTACAAGGCCAGACCATAGAGGTAGCACTATTCTTCAAGGAACGGGAAGGAGGACCCGGAAGGCCCTTCAGAGAGTCTCAGGTCACCACTTTTTCTACAGGCCAGGAAGCCTTGAGGGAACCTCCCACCCCCACTTGACACAGCTGCTGAGGTGGGATCACCACCCCATTGGGTCTGAAAAGCAGAGCATTGAACCAAAGAAGACTATTCTTGAGCCTGAAGACCTAGTGGAACTTGCCTTGCTCACTTTGGGACTTGCTTGGCCGTCACCTCTTCCTTCTTTCCCATTTCTCCCCTTTGGAACAGAAATGTCTATCTGGTGCCTGTCTCGTCTTTGTAGTTTAGAAGCACGTAACCTGTCCGGTTTCACAGGTTCACCGTGGGAGAGGAATTTGCCTCAGGATGAAAACTGTATCTCAAGTCTCACCATCCCTGATATAGATGCTACTTAGATGAGACTGGACTATATAGACTTTGGAGCTGATGCTGGAATGTGTTAAGGCTGTTGTGCCATTGGGGTGGAAATATATTTTGCATGTGAGAAGGACATGAATTTTGCGGGGCAGGGGCAGAATGACTGAGTTGTGTCCCCTCAAAATTCATATGTTAAAGCCCTAACCCCCGATGCAAGTGTATTTGGAGGTGGGGCCTTTGGGAGGTAGTTAGGGTTAGACAGCATCCTTATAAGAGGAGTCCAGCAGAGAGTGCCCTCCATCCCACCTCCATGTGTAGACTTAGTGAGAAGGTGGCCACCTATAAGCCAGGAGGAGGGTTCTCATCACACGGCGCCTTGATCTTGGACTTCCAGCCTCCCTAACTGTAAGGAAATAAATTACTGCTTTTTAAGTCTGCGGTGTTTTGTTATGGCAACCTCAACTCACGAAGACAATTCTCAAAGGCCTGGCTTTGTTTTGTTTTGTTTTGTGTTTTTTAAGATTTATTTTTTTGTTTTTGACAGAGAGAGAGACAGAGAAGAGCGAGGGCCCAGAGCGGTCTCCATAGTTGTGTGTCATCAGTTTTCAACATGGTTTAGTTCCACACAGGTGGGAGGGGGCCACACAGGGCAGGAACCAGGTTGGGGGCCTCCTGCCAGGGAGGTATGCCCCCTCGAGCCAGGGGTCCAGTGGGGGTGAGGGGGGAGCAGAGTGAGAACTGAACTGGGAGCCTCCTGCATGGGAAACACACCCCAGCTCAGCATATGGGTCTGCACGGGCCAGGGCTCGGCCAGGACTCAATCCTCAGTCCCTGGGGCTGCAAAGTGAGCGCTCAAACTGCTGAGCCATCCCAGATTCCCTAAGGCCTGCTTTGAGCATTTAAAATATCCTGCATCTCCTGTGGCAGCGAGAATGCCTCTAACAAACTTGGGGAGAAGGCTGCGGGAAGAGCTGGGGTGGGGGCAGGAAGAAGGGAAGAAAAGCACAAAGAATACCAATATTTTAAGGCAGGGAGCACACTGCTGAGCTCCAACCTGTGGTAACACTGCCTCTGGCCCACTAATACCTGAGGAAGCTCTTCTTTATTTCCAGCTGCCTGCTGGCCAACCAGCCCTTCATCTTTGCTTCTCAAGCCTCCCTTCAAGGACAGAGAAGGATGACCAGTGTCCCCCACCCCACAAAGGAAGCCCCAGGGCCCAGCATACTGGGAGGACATGTGCAGCCCAGAGCAGGCTGTTTCATTACTACTTCACTCAACTCTCCATGCCCAGACTCGGGCCAGACATGGGGAAGGACCTGCCAGCTCGACTCCAGCTACCCGTCAAAGCCTCTCCCTCTGGATTCCCACGGTCTATCGGGCCTCTGGGTAGTGCTGCCAACAAGAGGGAGAACTGATCTGAGTTTCACTTCCTCTGGATAGGATGTGAATAAAAAATAAAGGGGAGGGCGCAAACTTGGGCAGCCACCGTGGTAAGAGGAAGGGAGGTGACCAATATTCGTACAGCCTCGGCTAGGTGCCTGACTTTACCCGCAGGCCACAGCAACTCCCACAACACCCTGGGGAAACAGGCGGGAGGGGCACAACTACTGGTCCAAGATCACCCAGCTAGAAAGGGCCAGAGGCGGGCCGGAGGGGAGCCCCAGTCTACCCCAAATGCACACTCTCTCCCCTACACCATGCCTTCGAGAAAAAGGGCCGAGAACCGGGACCACTCCCGGCCATGAGCATCCACTGTGGGTGTGGCCTCTCGGGCAGCCCGCCGTCCTCCTCCCAGCTGCACTTGCAATTGGCTGGCAGCTTTAGAAAAGCACGGATGCCCATGCCCAGCCTGAGCCCCACATTTCGTGGTCTGGGATTCATCCTGGGCATTGGGCTTGTGAAGATTCCCAGTGATTCTAAAACGCAGCCAGGACTGAGCTCTACTGCCTTTCGTCTATAAAATGGGGTGAATGGTACCTCCTAAACAGAGTTATGAGGCTGGACTGTGAGAGAGCCCAGGATGGGGGGCCTGGGGAGGGAAGGGGGTGGCTTCTTAAGGGTTGAGGGAGCTTCTGCCCTGGGCCAGGTGTTCTGCAAGGGGCTGGGTTCCTCCGCAAGATGCCCACCCTAGCTGGACTCCACCCAGCTCCTTAGATCTCAGGGACCCTTCACTCCATGAGACCCAGGCTCTCACACTGGCTCTCAACAAATGTCTGTGAAGCGCATGGGTGTTGTCCTTGGATTTTCACAACAACTCTGAGAAATAAAATGGAAATAGATTCTTACCTCCCCTGATCCCATAGAAAGAGTGGAGAATTCAGTGCCAAGTCAAGGTTCTGTCACTAGCTGTGTGTTGCAGAAACACAGTTAAGAGAACTTCATTCCTCAAAGCCTGTTTCTTTATTTGTAAAATAGAACTTTCTAATCATTTCCTTTGTTATCAATCTATTTGGAAAATCTGCTGAGACAACATATGGGGAAAACATTTACATTTACTGTTATTTGATGAGAGCATTGAGGTTCAGAGGGGTTAAGTGATTTGCCCACAGCCACACAGCTTGCAAATAGTGAAGCCAGAACTGAAACCCAGGAGCAGAGAACTTCAGGGCTTCCCCCCAACCCCCAACCCCCATCCCCCACAGAGAAACACTAGCCAGATATACTTCAAAAGCAAACACCCAAATAAGTACCTGGTTGTAGGGACAGAGATTCCGGTATTTGCAGAAGAGGCCCTGGGGCTTTTTTTGGCCCCCAAGGCTTACCCCAGGGTGAGGAGGTTGCAGTGAAACTTGCAGGAAGGAAGGCCTGAGTCTTGGGTAAAGATCTTTTTTTTTTTTTTAATAGGACTGGCCTGGGGGAGTGGGGGTGGGGAGAGGGGAATTGGAGAAATGAATAAGCAAAGGAATTTCTTTGTCCAAGACAGAGAAGCTGAGAGGAAAGCAAGGTGAAGAATTGGTGCTGTGTGGGCAAAGCCTTTGCCATCTCCAGAGGCCCTTGGGGTGTGTGTGTGTTTG